>LNAC01000227.1:1679982-1721675 GCA_002007465.1 Ailurus styani | reverse complement strand
GGCAAGATTTCGTTTCTTTTGATAGCTGCATAATATTCCATTGTATATATATACCACATCTTCTTTATCCATTCATCTGTTGATGGACATCTAGGTTCTTTCCATAGTTTGGCTATTGTGGACATTGCTGCTATAAACATTCGGGTGCACGTGCCCCTGTGGATCACTACATTTACCTAAAGATCCTTTATCTTTAGGGTAAATACTCAGTAGTGCAATTCCTGGGTCGTAGGGTAGCTCTATTTTCAACTTTTTGAGGAATCACCATACTGTTTTCCAGAGTGACTGTACCAGCATGCATTCCCACCAACAGTGTAGGAGTGTTCCCCTTTCTCTGCATCCTCGCCAACATCTTTCGTTTCTGATTTGTTAATTTTAGCTATTCTGACTGGTGTGAGGTGGTATCTTACTGTGTTTTTGATTTGTATTTCCCTGATGCCTAGTGATGTTGAGCACTTTTTCACATATCTGTTGGCCATTTAGATGTCTTCTTTGCTGAAATTTTTGTTCATGTCTTCTGCCCATTTCTTGACTGGGTTATTTGTTTTATGGGTGTTGAGTTTGAGAAGCTCTTTATAGATTTTGGATACTAGCCCTTTATCTGATATGTCATTTGCAAATATCTTCTCCCATTCTGTCAGTTGTCTTTTGGTTTTGTTGACTGTTTCCTTTGCTGTGCAAAAGCTTTTAATCTTGATGAAGTCCCAATAGTTCATTTTTGCCCTTGCTTCCCCTGTGTTTGGTGATGTTCCTAGGAAGAAGTTGCTGTGGCTGAGGTCAAAGAGGTTGCTTCCTGTGTTTCCCTCAGGGATTTTGATGGAATCCTGTCTCACATTGAGGTCTTTCATCCATTTTGAGTCTATTTTTTGTGTGTGGTGCAAGGAAATGGTCCAATTTCATTCTTCTGTATGTGGCTATGNCAACACCATTTGTTGAAGAGACTGTCTTTTTCCCACTGGACATTCTTTCCTGCTTTGTCGAAGATTAGTTGACCATAGAGTTGAGGGTCCATTTTTGGGTTCTCTATTCTGTTCCACTGGTCTATGTGTCTGTTTTTGTGCCAGTACCATACTGTCTTGATGATGACGGCTTTGTAATAGAGCTTGAAATCTGGAATTGTGATGCCGCCAACTTTGCTTTTTTTTTTCAACATTCCTTTGGCTATTCGGGGTCTTTTCTGGTTCCATATAAATTTTAGGATTATTTGTTCAATTTCTTTGAAAAAAATTGATGGCATTTTGATAGGGATTGCATTAAATGTGTAGATTGCTCTAGGTAGCATAGACATTTTCACAATATTTGTTCTTCTAATCCATGAGCATGGAACTTTTTTCCATTTCTTTGTATTTTCCTCAGTTTCTTTCATGAGTACTTTATAGTTTTCTGAGTATAGATTCTTTGCCTCTTTGGTTAGGTTTATTCCTAGGTATCTTATGGTTTTGGGTACAATTATAAATGGGATTGACTCCTTAACTTCTCTTTCTTCTGTCTTGTTGTTGGTATATAGAAATGCAACTGATTTCTGTGCATTGATTTTATACCCTGACACTTTACTGAATTCTTGTATGAATTCCAGCAGTTTTGGAGTGGAGTCTTTTGGGTTTTCCACATAAAGTATCATATCATCTGCAATGAGTGAGAGTTTGACTTCTTCTTTGCTGATTAGGATGCCTTTTATTACTTTTTGTTTTCTGATTGCTGAGGCTAGAACTTCTAGTACCATGTTGAATAGCAGTGGTGATAGTGGACATCCCTGTTGTGTTCCTGACCTTAGGGGAAAAGCTCTCAGTTTTTCCCCAGTGAGAATGATATTCACTGTGGGTTTTTCACAGGTGGCTTTTATGATATTGAGGTATGTACCCTCTATGCCTATACTGTAAAGAGTTTTGATCAAGAAAGGATGCTGTACTTTGTCAAATGCTTTTTCATCATCTATTGAGAATATCATATGGTTGCGTTCTTTCGTTTATTAATGTAATGTATCACATTGATTGATTTGCGGATGTTGAGCCAACCTTGCAGCCCAGGAATAAATCCCACTTGGTTGTGGTGAATAATCCTTTTAATGTACTGTTGGATCCTATTGGCTAGTATTTTGGTGAGAATTTTTGCATCCTTGTTCATCAGGGATATTGGTCTGTAAGTCTCCTTTTTGATGGGGTCTTTGTCTGGTTTTGGGATCAAGGTAATGCTGGCCTCATAAAATGAGTTTGGAAGTTTTCCTTCCATTTCTATGTTTTGGAACAGTTTCAAGAGAATAGGTATTAATTCTTCTTTAAATGTTTGGTAGAATTCCCCTGGGAAGCCATCTGGCCCTGGGTTCTTGTTGGGAGATTTTTGATGACTGGTTATTGGTCTCAATCTCCTTACTGGTTATTGGTCTCTTCAGATTTTCTATTTCTTCCTGGTTCAGTTTTGGTAGTTTATATGTCTCTAGGAATGCATCCATTTCTTCCATATTGTCAAATTTGCTGGTGTAGAGTTACTCATAATATGTTCTTATAATTGTCTGTATTTCTTTGGTGTTGGTTGTGATCTCTCCTCTTTCATTCATGATTTTATAAGTGTGGGTCCTTTCTCTTTTCTTTTTGATAAGTCTGGCCAGGGGTTTATCAAACTTATTAATTCTTTCAAAGAACCAGCTCCTAGTTTTGTTGATTTGTTCTACTGTTCTTTTGGTTTCTATTTCATTGGTTTCTGCTCTGATCTTTATTATTTCTCTTCTCCTGCTGTGTTTAGGCTTTCTTTGCTGTTCTTTCTTCAGCTCCTTTAGGTGTAGGGTTAGGTTGTGTGCTTGAGAGCTTTCTTGTTTCTTGAGAAAGGCTTGTATTGCTATATACTTTCTTCTCAGAACCACCTTGCTGTGTCCCAAAGATTTTGCACAGTTGGTGTTTTCATTTTCATTTGTTTTCATGAATTTTAATTCTTCTTTAACTTCCTGGTTGAGCCATTCATTCTTTAGTAGGATGTTCTTTAGCCTCTATGTATTTGAGTTCTTTCCAACTTTCCTCTTGTGGTTGAGTTCTAGTTTCAGAGCATTATGGTCTGAAAATATGCAGGGAATGATCCCAATCTTTTGGTACCATTGAGACCTGATTTGTGACCCAGGATGTGATCTATTCTGGAGAATGTCCCATGTGCTCTAGAGAAAACTGTGTAGTCCGTTGTTTTGGATGGAATGTTCTAAATATATCTGTGATGTCCAACTGGTCCAGTGTGTTATTTAAAGCCTTTATTTCCTGTTGATCTTTTGCTTAGATGATGTGTCCATTTCAATAAGGGGGGTGTTAAAGTTCCCAACTATTATTGTATTGTCATGATGTGTTTCTTTGATTTTGTTATTAATTGGCTTATATAATTGGCTGCTCCCATGTTAGGGGCATAGATATTTAAAATTGTTAGATCTTCTTGTTGGATAGACCCTTTAAGTATGATATAGTGTCCTTCCTCATCTCTTATTATAGTCTTTGGCTTAAACTCTAATTTATCTGATACAAGGATTGCCACCCCAGCTTTCTTTTGCTGTCCATTAGCATGGTAAATTGTTTTCCACCCCCTCACTTTAAATCTGGAGGTGTCTAAAATGAGTTTCTTGTAGACAGCATATCAATGGGTTTTGTTTTTTTTATCCATTCTGATACCCTGTGTCTTTTGATTGGGACATTTAATCCATTTACATTCAGGGTAACTATTGAAAGATATGAATTTAATGCCATTGTATTGCCTGGAAGGTGACTGTTACTGTGTGTTCTCTCTGTTCCTTTCTGGTCTGTTACTTTTAGGCTCTCTCTTTACTTAGAGTATCCCTTTCAATATTTCCTGTAGGGCTAGCTTGGTGTTTGCAAATTCTTTTAATTTTTGTTTATCCTGGAAGCTTTTTATCTCTCCTTCTATTTTCAGTGACAGCCTAGCTGGATATAGTATTCTTGGCTGCATATTTTTCTTGTTTAGTGCTCTGAATATATCATGCCAGTCCTTTCTGGCCTGCCAGGTCTCTGTGGTAGGTCTGCTATCAACCTAATATTTCTAACATTGTATGTTACAGACCTCTTGTCCTGAGCTGCTTTCAGGATTTTCTCTTTGTCACTAAGACTTGTAAGTTTTACTATTAGATGATGGGATGTAGACCTATTTTTATTGATTTTGAGGAGGGTTCTCTGTGCCTCCTGGATTTTGATGCTTGTTCCTTTCGCCAAATTAGGGAAATTCTGTACTATAATTTGCTCCAATATACCTTCTGTCCCTCTCTCTCTTTCTTCTTCTTCTGGGATCCCAATTATTCTAATACTGTTTCATCTTATGATATTACTTATCTCTCAAATTCTCCCCTCATGGTCCAGTAGTTGTTTGTCTCTCTTTTCCTCCGCTTCTTTATTCTCTGACATTTTGTCTTCTAAATCACTAATTCTCTCTTCTGCCTCATTTATCCTAGCAGTAAGAGCCTCCATTTTTTATTGCACGTCATTAATATTTTTTTTTCAACTTGGTTAGATTTTAGTTCATTTCTCCAGAAAGGGTTTTTATTTCTCCAGAAAGGGATTCTCTAGTATCTTCAGTGCTTTTTTCGAGCCCAGCTAGTACCTTGATAATCATCATTCTGAACTCTAGTTCTGACATATTACTAGTGTCCGTATTGATAGGTCCCTAGCNCTCGGTTTTCCTTTTTTTTTTTTTTTTTTTTTTTTGTGGTGAGTTTTTCTGCCTTGTCATTTCATCCAGATTATCCAGATTAAGAATAGATGAATGAGAGAACAAAATACTAAAAGGGTAGCAATGACTCCAGAACAATATACAAATCAGAAGAGACCAGAAACAACCAGGGGGAGAAGAAAGGGGGAAAAGAAGAAGGAGAAGGAGAAGGAGAGGAAGAGGAGTAGTGTGTATACACACACACACACACTCATATATGTATGTATGTTAGACTGCTGAATTGAACAGAGCCACACACTTGGTTTTGGGTATATTTTGGTCTGTTAGAAGAAAATGCCTCCCAAAATTTTAAAGAAAGAAAAACTTATATATTTACACAAATAAGGGTAAACATGATGAAGGGATGGAAAGATGAAAATTAAAAAAGATTCTAAAAAAGGAATTGATAAGATAAAAGTTTGTTGAAAAAAGAAAAAAAAGAGGAAAGAATATGGTCAAGCTGGAGACTAGAACAAAGCCATGCGCTAGATTTAGGGTATATTTTGATCTATTAGAAGAAATTGTGTCCCAAAATTTTAAAGAAAAAAACCTACATGTATACAAAAAATAAGTTTAAATACAATGAAGGGATAAAATATGACTATAACAATAAAAATTAAAAACGATTTTTAAAAAGTATTGATAAGATAAAATAGTTAAAAACACTAAAATAGGAAAGAGGAGAAACTTTTTAAAAAGTTTAAAACTTTAAAAAGAAAAAAGTAAAATTCAAAAAATTTAACCGTGAAAGACTAAAGGATCATGGGGAAAAAGCCATGAATTCTATGTGCTGCTTTCTCCTAGCTCTGGAGTTCCACAGTTCTCAGTTCTCATTGATTGGTGAATTTGGTCTTGGCTGGATATTCTTTCTGATCTTCTGGGGAAGGGGACTGTTGCAGTGATTCTCAAATATCTTTGCCCGAGGCGGAATTGCACCACCCTTGCCAGGGGCCAGGCTAAGAATCTGCTCAGGTTTGCTCTTGGGAGCTTTTGTTCCCTGAACGCTTTCCCTACAGCTTCAGAGGAAGGGAATGAAAATGGCGACCTCCCAGTCTCCGGCCCTGTAGGAGTCAAGAGCTCAGGGCCCCACTCCTCAGTGCGTCCTCAGAGAAAAGCAGTCAATTCCTCCTGTCTCCCTGGTGTCTGGCCACACTCCGAGCTCACCCGGCTTGTGACTGAGTGTTTCTATCTCTGGCGCATAGCCCCATTTGGAGTCTCCAAACCCAGCAGATCCTGCAGTGCATTCCTGTACTGCTCCTCCCGGAGGAGGGAGGGGGTCTCTCTGGATCTGCTACTTGTGGGGTCCCTGCTTGAAGAGCAGTGGCATGACTGTGCCTTGGATCACAGTTTAAGGTAACCTCCAGCTGAGAGCTCACTGCTCAGCTCCGTCTCAGTGGTCGGCTTCCCCACTGTGAAACATGGGAGCTCTGCTGCACTCAGACACCCCTGGTCTTTTTGTGACCCCACGGGTCCCCATGAGGGCTTCAACCCCTAGCTTAGCCTCTGGAGTGACGTCCCTCAGTGAAGCAGACTTCTAAAAGTTCCGATCTTGTGCTCTGTTGCTCTGTCACTTGCTGGGAGCCGGCTCCTTCCCCCGGGGTCTATCTTCCAGTCACTTCGGATTCACTTCTCCACAAGTCCTACCTTCCAGAAAGCAGTCGATTTTCTGTTCCTAGAATTGCTGCTCTTCTTCTCTTCAATCTCCTGTTGAATTTGTAGGTGTTCAGAGTGGTTTGATAACTATCTGGCTGAACTCCTGGGACCTGATGATAATCGGTCTCCTACTCCTCTGCCATCTTGTTCCTCCCCCCATAATCATTGGTTGTTAAGACTTATCCCTACCTTTCTCCCCAAGCTGGAAACACCCAATTGCTTCCGGCAGTCTTTGTGCAGGCCTGAGGGTCCTTTCCAAGAGAAGCAGGTGCTGGCTCTTGGGAATGAAGGCAGCACTGACACTGGTGTGTGAGAAGGTGGTGGAGAGATCTGAGGGGACAGGTGTCTGCTCCATCAAGTGCCTGGCGAACCTTGAAGGTTCTGTTCCTAACTCCATTGTGTTAGAAGCTACATGAGGACCCTCCTGAGGGGGGATGAAGGAGACTTTATATCCTTCAGAGGCGAGAGTCTACAAAACAAACACATCTCTTTGTTGTTCACACGCATTGTCTCCTATGGTGGTTTTGATGTTTTATGCTACACAGGGTCTGTTTTTTTTTATTTGTTTTACTAAACTCAAAGAACAGAAAGAAATGATGGGAGTGAAGGTAGAAGAAAACCCCACCAGAGCACAAACATAAACATATTTTAGTTCCATCTTACTGATTTTTAAATAAAACTAAGGATTGGTGAGACTAATTTTTCATGCCAATTAAATCGTGTGTTAGGTTTATGGTTCTGGGAGCCTCTGCTCTCCTGGATAGTGTTTCTGAATCCATGCAGGTGCCCCCATGTCCCAAGACTCTCACCCCACACTTTTCTTTTTCTTTGTCTGCCTCACTCTTCCTTCTTCTGTCTAAAATTGACCTTGGTATCTTATTTCCTTCTCCTTTTTACTTCTTTGAAAGTCATAGGTTCACTAGTAGGAGGGAGATGCTGAGAAAAGGGGTTGAACACCCAATCTGTATCCTTTTGGGGAACAGGGTTGTATTTGAGGTGATAAGAGACCTGGTGAGCTAACTCCCAGTGGCAGCGGTGGAGGATTATAGGAGCGGCAGGTGTGAAGGAAAGGGAACAGGGAGGTACAGAAAGAACGTGCTGGCTGAGCTCTGTGTGTCAGAGCTGATTTCCGAAGAGACATATTCTCCCTAATGAGGGAAGATGGGTTTCTGGCCTGCAGAAGACAGAGCAGTAGAGGGGAAGTGCTTGGCAAGGAGGAGACTGCTGGTAGCTGACAGCTGGCACCTGTTGTAGGGAACTGGGCCACTCACCTTCGGTACCTCTTGGCAGAAAGGCAACGTACTTCCTAATGGAGACTGAGGAAGCCAGAACGCAGAGAGATAATGAACTGAAACAGGAGTCCTCTCTGAATTGAAAGTCAGAGCTGGTGGTAATGAATGCAGTTGTCTCCGTTGAGTCTGGAAGCTCCACTCGGCATGGAATTTTGTGAAAGGAGGCCCTCCTTGTAAAGCAACAGATTGTGAGGAGAAGAATGTATGTTTAAATTGCTGTTAAACTGAGCTAAGCAAAGTTAGGCAATAGCCTTCCACCTCAGCAGATTGATCCTGCAAGCTAGGTGCTCGGACATCCTGAGAGGCTTGACGTCTTCCCAAGTCTTCCAGCAGCCTCTGAAAGAGTTGCAAAAATCTTTCTGCCATGTAGGAGCTTAAGCATCTCAAGGGCAACCTAAGACCATTGTCCGAGGTTGTTCCTCTGAATGGAAAGACACCAAATTGGAAGCTTGCGTTATATGGGGAGAACACAAGCCGACAGAACCCTCAGGTGCAAGCACTCTGGAAATCTAAAGAGATGTTTTCCTGGGCTGGGGAGCATCAGCAAAAAAGCCTAGACTCTGGAGCATATTAAAAGAAGGAACTGAAGGAATATTTATCCTATAACAATGTTGGATAACGAGTCTTTTGATCCTGAACTTCCAATGTAATTCCCAACATCATTAACATTTCTACTGTACTGAGTGGAAAAAAGTGGAGTCTGGACTGGAGATACACTCTTAAGGTAAGATATTTTATTGATGTTTAAACTGATAGTGATTTGTATAGTATTTGGTATTTGCATTGTCATTGACAAATTTTTAACTCATGCCCTACATGACTGCCAGTAGTATGTACAGTCTGTACTTCAGAAAAGTTTGTGTAAATTAAATTTTTGTAAATCAATTTTGATGATTTAAGGAGATAATGACACCATCCATCTATAAATCATCTCCACAGTTTACAGAGTATGTTAGTATATATGGTATCAATTTTCACAATCTCTTTATCAGAAAGTATTGTCATCTCCATTTTCCAGAAGGGGAATTAAGACTGATGTGGATAAAGGGTTATGTTTAAGCTTCTGCTGCTTCCCAGCTTGTGTTCAGAAGTCTGTTCTCCCAACTGTAAATCTTACATTCTTTTTCTTTATTTGGTACACATTCATTAAATCAATCCCATCATTGAATAAATCCTCATTCTGAAAGGTTAGTTCTTCTATTTTATATGTATGTCAACAAATACTTTTATTTATCAAATTATTTTTAAAATGGGGTAGAGCCATAGTGGGTCAACACTGAATGAGTGTCAACTAGGACTGAAATAACAATGAGGTTAAGTGAATTTCCTAAATTCTTGCTGAAATGATAGTATCGGTATGGAGTAATTCAAGCCTCTGGTTAGCCTATAAAACACCCCTATATTTTCATTTCTTGCTTTGATAGCCTGGTTATTTGCAATACCCATAAGAACACTTTCAGTGGAAGCATAATATGTGAGCTTACCCAAGACCCAAGGGTAGATCCATGGATCTGTGCTTTGAAGGTTATACAATTTGGCAGAACAGTTTTAAGAAAAAGAATACATAATTAGTGAAGGACTCTGAAGATTAAGCTCCATTAGCTTCATGGTAAATCTACTTCTGCCAATAGCTGGTGGGAAAGCTCCAACGGCTCTCTTCCAGACTCGCACTACGCTTCACATCCCAGAGTTACACTACCCCAATGGGCAGGAATGAATTGGTTTTTCGTCTTCCTTCATCAGCGAGGACACATCCTGGAGAGGTGAGGTGAAGCCCCAGTTGGGGACAAAGATATTGAGAGCAGCTGGCCATTTGAAATACATTCAAGTTTTTAAGACCAGATAAATTACTTTCCAGGGAACAAAAATAATTTAAAGATATGCTTGAGGAACAAGCTCTAACAATCTCTGAACAAGGAATGAATATCCACCCATCAGAGGGAGAAACTGTTACCCCACATTTCAGAGGTGCACTCTGGAAACTTCAGATTGGTAATCTTCACATTCACCACCAACAAATTTCTAAAATGTGTTATCTAACAAATAGTTTGTTAAAATGTAGAAAGGAAGGGGAGACATGATTACCAGGTTCTCACATGGATTCACTAAAAATATCACAAATGAAATCCATTTCCATGTTTTTTTAAAAAAAGATTTTATTTATTTATTTGAGAGTGTGAATGAGAGCACAAGCTGGGAGTTGGGGGAGAGGAGGTGGAGGGAGAGGCAGAGGGAGAAGCAGACTCCCCACAGAGCAGGGAGCCCCGATACAGGAGTCAATCCCAGGACCCTGGGATCCTGACCTGAGCTGAAGGCAGACGCTTAACCAACTGAGCCACCCAGGTACCCCCATTTCCATGTTTTGAACTGAAGTATTAAACTCAAAAACCAGGGGAATACATTTGGGTTTTAGAAGGCTACTTGACAGGATCTTTCATGGTATCTTTTCAGACAAGTTGGAGAAATGTGGATCGAACTATGGAATAGTTAAATAGACTGGTTTGGTTGACTGACAGAGTGAGATGAATTAGTGCTGAAGGGAAAGCTAGAAGAGGTTCCCCTTTCTTTTCAACTCCTGCTTGTCAGCCGCAATGGAGATGCAAATATAAATATGACCGGGCTCCTGCCTTACAGAGTTTGGCAGGAAAAAACGATACACATATAAATAGCTAGCTGATCATTGTGGGGAGGGATGCCCTGGGGAGGGATGCATAAGGGAAATGGGGTGACTGAAGTAGAACCACTGGGGGCAGGGGCGGGAGAACTTGTGGCAACTGGTGACGTCTGGCTGCTATGCAAAGCTGTTTTAGAAAGCAGTGAGGCTTCCAACTAGAGAAGACATGACTTTTGGGGAAGGACATCAGAACAAATGACTTTCAGGTTCTATTCAAATGCCGAAGTCCTGAGTTTCCTCATGGTTAAATCACAGCAGCTGGTCTCAGCACAGCCATGCCTGCCCCCACGCTCTAAGGATGCATTTCCACAACCAGGCTCCGGGTGGGTGTGTCAGGGGATGGAGCCGCTGAGGTTGGGGACAGAGTCAGCTTGGAGTTCACGATCACACCAGGAATGAAGGAAAGGGAACGGGAAACCTGTTAGCTTGTTCAGATTAGTAAGGTCCTCGTGAAAGGGAGTATACTTGGCTGTTCAAAAAATTACGAGCTTAAAGGGCTCAGGAATTAGAGGAGACTTATGGTCTAGTAAATGGAAGCTGGCAATACATGTGGGAGACCCTCAGAGAGATTGTATTTATGTCTACAGAGTGCTAAAAACCCCCATATTCTCCTCGTTGTGGAGCTTTTTCATGCCATCAAAAAGACTGATTCTGCTTTTCCAAAGAACAATGTGGGTTATTTATTATCATTTATAAGAAATATTTCTGCAATGCTACGTCAGGGTCTAAAACGAGCCTGGCTGGTTCAGGCATATCTAAAGTATGAACATCCAAATAATGTCAGCCTTGTTTCCTGTACAGAGCACGGTTTAAAATGAAAAATTAAGTTATCGAGTCATTTAAGTACCTGGTTAACAACTCATATAGACTGGGAAGAATTTATTAGAAAAATACATCTCATTCCCCCAACACAGGAGCCCATGGCTCACTGTGTACAATTATCAACAGCCGGGTTCCATTACGTTCTATCCCTGGCAAGTGTTCTGGCCTAAATCTACATTCTGCCTGGAAATCTCCTCCCCACCTGAAAGTCACCGTAACAAGATAGCCAGCCTCAAAATTCTTTATCACTGTATCTCCCTAGAGGCTCACCCTTTCTCAGATTAACACCCTCTTCTAAGGACAAAAATGGGGCATGTGGTACGAGCGAAGCCCTTTTCACCAGGCCAGCTAATTACGCCCAGCCTTTCTCCAGAGAACACGGCGTCAAAGACCAGCAAGACAATGGACTCATGCTGCAGGGCTCCGGATAATGCCGGCCATTTAATGTGCTTGAATATCGCAGCCAGAGCCTTCCTGTTTCCAAGCCAGTCGGTAGAGTTGCAGGGTCCTGGGTGTGTTCCTCAGCCTTTCATCCATCGACAACAAAGAGGAGTCTGATGTTTGTGCCCTGAATACTTAGTGGGAGATGCTGAGGTCCAGCCATCACTCCACACAGCAACGGAAGGCTGTGGAACTCGGTGAGCTAGACAGCACCATGCCTCTGTACTCATAGGTCCCCAGCTAGACGGTATCAGCATGACTGGAAGGACATTCCGTCACAAAATATTCTCTCTTTTCCCACATAAACACACAGGTGTCATACTTCAATTCCTTCAGGAACTTAAAAATATTAGTTGGATTTAACCATCCATCTTTGCACCCTGGAATCCCATGTTTTATTTGTAAAATCACTTGTGTTCTTTAAAATGTAATGAGACAATATTAAATAAGTCATCCAGAAGTAGCATAATAAAAGGCCAGCACATCCAGGCTGTGACTCCCTTCTGAGAAATGGGTGATGTGTAAATTTGCTGCCTTTCTCTTCCAAGGAACTATCCCACAGCTCTGAACATGTGAAAATGCAGCTGGGATGGGCCTTCACTCTTTGGGTCTCAGGAATAGAAAGGGAGTACAGATTTGTACATAGGCAGTCTCTTCATTTTATCCATAATAGCTTGACAGTCAGATTATTCCCATGTTTTAGTTGAAAAAGAAATGCTATGAATAGCAATAGGGTGTGTGAGTCCAATCCATCCCTCCTTCCTCCCCCTTCTTCCCCACCCTCTATTTGTAAGCAACTCTATTCCAAACATCTCATGCAGCTAAGAAGGAAGATCTAGAGATGCTATAAAAAAATGTATCTTCATGTTCCCTCCTAGACCATGTCTAGCAAGTACTCAGGACTTGTGTACACTTGACTAAGAATACAATAGATGGCTGGATAGATTAATAGATTTAGACAGATAATTACATTATCATTTAATGATTTTTCTATGGCATAAAGTTCCTTTAAGTAAATAGAGGAAAACCAAGGTATTCTGAGAAATGATCAAGCTACTTTAAGTTGCTTTCAGTCTTTTTAAACTACTCTTCTCTCATTCTCTCTGGCACCCTTCACCAGCTAACTCGAGGTCTTATTTTAAGAAATACCAGGGGGCGCCTGGGTGGCTCAGTGGGTTAAAGCCTCTGCCTTCGGCCCAGGTCATGATCTCAGGGTCCTGGGATCGAGGCCCACATCGGGCTCTCTGCTCAGCGGGGAGCCTGCTTCCCCCTCTCTCTCTGCCTGCCTCTCTGCCTCCTTGTGATCTCTCTCCCTCTGTGAAATAAATAAATAAAATCTTAAAAAAAAAAAAAAAAGAAATACCAGCCCCCACGGAAATCCTTCTGTGATCTCCCATGACTAGGTTAGCTGGCCTCATTCTGTACTCCCATAGCATGCTGTTTGTTCCCTATCAGAACATCATCATGCTAGCCTGTATTGTAACTTCTTGTTTAGCTGTCTATCTTTTCCACTGCTATAAGTTCCTGAGGACCATGCCCATTTTTTTCATATTTTGATCTTCAGCACGGATCATGACACATAGTGGCTATTCAATAGGCATTTATTGAATGAATGAATGACCTCACTGTAATTCAAGGTCACCCTGGATTTTGTAGAGCCAACAAGCATGAATTGTGACCCTTTTATATGTGAACGTCATGATCTGTCTGGTTCTCTAGGTTCCCACTGAAGGATACAAGCAGTGGCCCTGCTCTCAGATCCCTTGCACACTAGATAGACGAATGAGACGATCAGAATCTCCTCAAGAGTCACTTTGAACCACTGATTTCAGCTGAAATTCAGAGGGGTGGGAGATCACAGGGGCCTAGGAAGTCCTGAAGGGCAAGGAATAAATGAAATTGCAGCTGGCTTTGAAGGAGGGGTAGAATTTGATTAGGCAGAGATGGTGAAAAGGGCACAGCAGGAGGGAGGAATAAGAAATGGAGGTGAGGACAAGTGTGGCATGAACAGGGACCAGAGAGGAGCCCAGCTCCACTGGATGGAAAGTCCAGATTTGCCATGAGCTGTAGAAGCTGGGGCTAGATTATGGAGCGTTCAGAGAGCCAGACAGAGGGGTCTGAACACCAGACACTGCATCACAGGATATCAGCATAAAATCTGATGTAGGGAATTTCATGATACAAAAGTCATTTGGGAAGAAAGTCTTCTGGCCATAGCGAGGAAGACTAGAAGGGAGAGAGCTGTGCCAAGAAGGCCACCTAAGAGCCATGGCAGTTATGCAAGAGTGACACAACACAGCCTGGGCTAGCGTGATGCGAGAATGAAGAGAGGAAAAGGAAAACCAGGAAAACATTTTGGAGAAAGAAATGGCAGGCCTTTGCCTCAGCCAGAGACACCTGATCTTCTTTCAAGGTCGAAGAGGTCTGATTTCTCTGAAGGTACAGGTAGCCGCACCCTGGGAACTTGCGACCGGGGACTGCGTGGCTCATGAGTAGGAAGGAGGTGGTGCTGGGGGTCTTCATGCTGTGCTGACTCCCCTCATCCTGGTTTTGGGCCAACCTTCCCTTTCCTCAGGCTGTGCCCCCGAGGAGCCTCTGCTCACTCCCCGAGCACGGCCCCGGAGGGTCGCCTTCTCCCATCACCTCAGTTTTGAGTCCCAGGTGGGGCCGGGGCTTATGGGTGGGTCTCCTCTTGCTACCCTGCAGAGTTTTGAGTCTCTCCAGGACAGAGCACCCATGTGCTGGAGGCTTCTCAGAGGCCAGGACTCTACTGCTGGTTGCTAGGGAAGAATTATTATTTTTTTAAACATGCCAGTCTTTGACTGCCTCTCAGGCCTCACAGTCCTGCTTTCCTGCTCTGCTCCAGTGGCTTTTCATGGCGGTCTTAACAACCATCCTGTGAATGTATTTAAAAGAAAGGGTGCTGTTTTTCCAGAATGTGCTCAGAAGAAGTAGCCACCACTCCCGGTTTAGTTCCTAGTCTGGAGAACGTGGGGACTTGTTGCCCTGATTTATCATTCTGGTGTCATTCCCAGACAGTCTGCCTGCTCTCCCGGTTCAGCTTTTCATCATCATTTCAGGGCTGTTTGCTCAGCCTTCACTATTGCTGTTGCCATTGTGTTTTGGACCTGACCTCCTGGCAGGCTGTGGGCTTGGCTGAGGAAGCAGGCAGATGCTGAGCACGGCAGAGGAGAGCAGACCCGATCCCGTGGGGAAGGGGAGGAGATTGAGAAAGGACTCTGACATGGGCTCTGGCTGTCTTACCTGGGAAGGGGACTCGTGGAGCAACTAGCTGAGGTGCCCCTTTGGAGAATCCCCTGGCAACACGGGTTGCCGTTGAGGTATCGTTCGCTGCTTCAGCTCTCCTTAATTCCAACTCCCCCCTCAGACTTTCTGGCCGTTGTCACCTCCCAACAAAATGATTCTAATTCTCTCCAAATTGTGGTTCATTTGAAGTGAACCCAAAAGCAGCCCCGAGGGCAGCACACAGCTGCCTGCCTCTACTTAGGAGCCAGGACCCTGGGGGCTGCAGAGTCTGCTGGACCTGCTGAGTTGCCAGGTACCTTCTCCCCAACACCCCCTTCACCCCAGGCCTGGGCCTGAGCCTGAGGCCGGTGAGGCAGCAGAGAGGTGGAGAAGAGGGAAGAGCTTTGGCCTGGAGAGCTGGAAATTCAGGAGTCCAGAATCAGCTCAAACGTGGACTTCTCTTGGACTGCCTACTTTATAGGAGCCCGAAACACCAGCCTCTGTCTTTGCCTGGGAGGGATGGGTTTAGCATTATTGGTCATCTGTGATGTGTCATGCTATCTCCATACACTGTCAAACCTCAGGCCAGCCCTTAAGAAGCGATTAGCTATGTCCTACAGTTACCGTTGCTCAGAGAATAAAAGTAAGAACTTAAGGCTGCAGAGCTAGTAAGCGCTCACACTGGAATTGAGGTCTTCCTGAATTTTCTTATTCTTCAGTACCTCTGAGAAAGAGCAGGTCAGCCCGCACACGGACTCTTCTGATCCACAGCCAAACAGACATATCAGAAGGATGCTCTCAACATCAAAAACTACTTATTGAGTACCTTCAATGTAAGGCAAGAAAATGTGTCTACCTTCTGAGGAAAAATGGCGCAGAAAACTTAGATTAGGTACAGAGCAGTGCCTCCGCCCCCCTCTCTTAGGGGCCATTTGATTCCCTTATGATGGGAACTGTCGGTCTTCAGGCTTTCTCTTGTCAGCCCACGTGAGTCAGCGCTGTTCAGTGGGAAAAGCGGTCTTGAACGAGAGCCTAAAGGCTGATCCCAGCTGCCTCACTGTATGTCAGAGAACTCGTCATGTAGCCCGTCTGGGGTTTTGTTGCTCTACCTCAAAAGAGAAACTAAGGCCATGCCCTACAGAGCTAAGCAGTGAGGAGAGGCGGAGCATGCCAAACGGAAGGCTGTGCTCCAGGTAATTTTTGATTGTCCCCTCCTGGGAAGACAGGAGAAAGAAGAAAGAGTCCTCCTCTAACAAGTGGCCTGGAACTCGGAGAGGACCCCTTCACTTCTGAAACAAGCCCTTCCTTCCTTCTCTCCCTGTGGCCCCCAATGCAGGGGCAGATGCAGTTTGCTCCATCCAGTTGTATAACATCAGTGTTTTCCACATGATCAGGGGAGCTTGGTGTCCAGGCCGCCTGTAGCTGAAGCATGTCTCCTGGGCAGACTCAATTATTCCCTCAGCCTGGTGCAGAATTAAGTTATTTCACTCCCCCTCCAATAAACTGCCTGCTCCTGTAGACTCAGGCCTGGGGAACAGACTTTGCCAAGTCACCTGACTTCTTAGCTTAGCTTCTTGGGTTTCTTGGAAAACGGACCTTTTTTCTGTCTGGGTTTCAGATCCAGCCTCAGGGCATTCCTTGAGTTAGCCTGAGACTGTTCTGCAGAGAAGGCTTGAGCCAGACCAAGGATCTCCACTGTCCACTGGAGCTCTGCCCAGGTCCCCTTCTTGTCTTCTGTAAATGACCTCACATTCTTGCATGGCCCTGTCCTTCCTGTCCTCTAGTTCAGCCATGACTAATGGCTCATATTATGTCTGTCAACACCAACCACCCAGTAATGACTGCATGAAATACAGTGTTGGCAAGAATTCTAAAGTTAAACCACAGTTTGGTGGGAAAGAATAGCCTTGCCTTGATTAGCACTGTCAGCCACTGGCACAGGAGGAAAAGGGTCAACACACATGCAAGGTATTTGCTGTCCCTCCGTCAGCATCAAGAGCTCATTTCTCTGGCTTCACATCAAGTGCTGTGTTGTTGGGTTTTTCTTTTTTTAATCTTTATTCAGCTCACATATTTTCCTCTTGGATGTGCTATACCATTTTTTCTCCTGATAAGAGTAGCATATTTTAAAAGCACACATTCACATTTTATCATAATTTTCCCTGCCCAATACAGTGATTTTGGGGGGAAAGGTACTCTTTGCCAGTGAGTTCCGGGGAAAATCTTACACAGTAAATTCCCTCCTATCTCTTTGAGAACTTAGGAAAAAGAAGTAGCATATCTTTTTTTGGAGACAGGTACTAGAAATTTATTTACCCACTAAATAAATCTTTATTGAGTGGTTATAATGTGCCAGACACTGCTAGGCACTGGGACAGAAGATGAAAATGACGTGGACAAGTTCTACAAGAAGCTCACATTCTAGCCTGAAAAAAGCCATGTTAAACACCGGCTGTAGATAGAATACGGTCTCACCACTTGCTCTAAGGAAGGTTGCCATGATGTTCTTAGAATTGGAGAATTGTTTTTGCTAGCTTTCATTCTCTAAAGAGGTTAAGCTGTTGAAGGAAGACCGAACATCCTCCACATTGTTATCCCTCAATGAGTCTCAGTTCTCAGTGTCAAAGATCCTGTGGTGCCCTTAAAATTCTCCCAGGCAAAAACTGCTGAACTGGGCTAATAAATCTGACTGAGGTAGCAACAAGCTATTTGGCAACAGTCCTTGGAACCACCCCGTTCACCCTATTCAGCCTCCACAGATTCCTATGTTCAGTACTTGGCTGCCCATCCTGGCTCCTGAACCAAGTTAGCCTTGGGCTTGATCTTCAGGCTATGCCCCCAGCTCCCGGTGCAAGTTCACATCCTTCAGCTTCAGGTTTGAGGCTTCATCCTAAAACAGCCCTTGGTGCTTCCTCATGTGAGTTCCCATGGCCGACTCCATTGTTGACCTTCAATGCTATCTTTTCAGACCAACACTGACCTCCCATCACTGACCTGGCATGTGCCAAATTCCATTTTTGCTAAGAGTTAGTGCACAAGAATGGGTCACCCGTGTAGTTGCTAAATGGTGCTAGAGCATGGGGACATGCCTGAATTACTTTGGCGATGATCAGGTATTTCACATTTGCTTTCATTGTGATTCTGGGCTGAATTTCAGTGCTCATCAATATGTTTGGCAACACAGAGACTCAGCCTTGGCCTGGAGGAGGCTGAAGCCATCTGTTCATTTAAGTGATAGAAAAGATGAGACTGGATTAGCTAGAACCAGGATAACACAAGGAATGCTTTCTGAAGAGCATGACTTGGGTAGAAATTTTGCTTTGTGTGCTTATGCAGAGGTCCATAAAACTGTTGAATAAAACTGGTCAGAAATCTGTGGTCAGAGACAGACTGTAACTTAGTCGTTGCCAGGGGCTGAGGTGATGGGAATAGTGAATGATGGTGAATGGGTACAGAGTCTTTGGCAGAAGTGATAAAAATGCTTTAAAATTAGATAGTAGTGATCGTTGCACAACTCTGTGAGTAGACTAAAGCCCACTGAATTACATGCTTTAAAAGGGTGAATCTCATGGTATATGATATATAGCCCAATTAAGCTATTATTTAAAAAAAAAGACAGAAAGAAATCTATGATTATAGCCTCAAAAACCCCAAAAGCAAAAACGACCTGGTGTACCTTTAACAAAGACTTCTTTGGGATCGACCGTGTACTGGGCTTTGCTGGAGGCATGCGAGGCATTCAGAAATGAGATAGACAAGGAGTCTGTAGCTCTAAGTAACACACAGATGCAACTGAAATTCCTCCTTGCCCACATCTAGGGCTCACCCGGAGTGTTTGTCAGCATAGGGCCAGGTACAGACACCTGTCCAGCCGCAGTGGTTACCTTTGGACTTCCTACCAGGGAAAGACTGCCTGTCTTGGCAACCCTCAAGCCCTTTCATCTCCAGGGAGTGTTTCACTGATGAGCTGGCTTATCACACTTGTTAGTAATCACAGGAATAGAACAGGTTGCAATGAATCTTTCTTTTTCCTTCTGCTTGTGGGAGTCATCCAGGCCTTTCTCTGGGGCTCAATAACCATGAGAGCTCTAATACAAGATGTTCTGAGTGGGTGGCCCTCCTGCAAGGTGAGATTGCGTGGTAGTTTCAAGCTCCTTGGTAGATCATAGCACTCAGTTTTTGTCTTCACCTTGAGAGGCTAAGTCCATGGAGTGGCAGTCATGATCTGAACACAAATGAGGCTCCTACTTCCACTTTGTCTTTGGGAGATTGTATCTGCTTTGGCAAAAGCAGTATGTTTTTTATGTGAAGTTGTTCTCAGCCATGGTACCCAACCACACCTCCATCTACAACCAAAATTCAAAGAGGTTGGAAGCAAAGAGGTTGGACTGAAGAGTCCTCCACAGGCTACATTTTCTAACATGCCCAAATGTCCAACATCCAACCCTCAACCTTCCTTCCAAACCAGAGCAAGGCCAGGCCCTGACTGACTCCACTAAATACAACCCATTGTCCAATACCCACCTCTCTCCTGTGGAACAAAATGAATTATAACCAGATGAGAAACTTCCATATGCGCCAAATGAGCTCTCAGCCAGGAGATCAAAGAGACAGTGTTGGATAGATGTCATCTAGCATGGAGACAAGCAGGAGTTCACATCCTGGGAGCCCGTGGACTGTAAACTGAGCCTAGATTTCTGTTCTGAGATACACATATATGTCCCTTGGGGAAGTGAAAGCTGTGCAGATAAGCACAACTCTGGTGATGTATTTGGAAACCTCAGGAGCAGGGAGCAGGGACATGTGGGGGGACTGAAGGACTCAGAGCATCTAGAAACCATCCACTTCCAATTTAGGCTGCCTGGGGAGTTCAGTGTGGCTCATGAAGGCTTTTGTGAGGACTTGGCCTAGGTGGGAGAGCTTGCTTGGCTGCAGTGATAGAAATAAAACTGTTCATTTTTATTTGCATTTTTATTTGCCATGAAGTGAAACTTCTGCTTTAAAAAATTCCATTGTGACTGGAGCCCATGTCACAGATGAACACAGAAAAGCACCATGGCTATTGCCATCTCCTCTCAGAAATTGTGCCTTCAAAATCACAATAAGTGGCAGTTTAAAGGTCATGAACAGGTCCTGTCCAGCTTTTTCACGGGAGAAAACAGGCGAGCAGAAGGGGAAGAGTTTAAAATAACAAGGGGGCTCTTTAAATAGAGCTATAAAACTGGGTGGCAAACCTAGTCCAAGGGTTAAAAACAAGCTTTTCCTCCAAAGTTTCTATGGCAACTAGATAAAATCTACAGCAAGAGTGTAGTTAATGAAATATTTCTTCTAGACCAACATGTAGCAGTAAGTAATGAAGGCTGACTTTGTGTAAGGATCCAGCATAGGTTACATTTTTAGCTGCTGCTTCTTTTTTTTCCTGGCAAGAACTGGCATGGAATTTGGTGAGACTCCATATATTATATGCCCTGATTTCTCTGCCTCATGACATAGAGTCTAGAAGACTGGGGCAGAAACGCTGGTGTGGATCCAAAATACTCAGAGTGTTACCTTCTTCCTCCCTCTTCCTGCCCCCGCCCCCCAACAGTTTGGATTCATTTGACACACACTTGCAGTGTTAATTTGGACATCTAGAATAAATGCTTTTGACTAACTAATTTTATCTGTACACAAAGAATAAACACAATCTGGTGAGGTTAGTTCGAAGCTTAGTCTTGTACGTGACTAAGAAGCGCTCAGAATGCTGGTCCTCCGAGGCTTTGAAAAGATATTTTTTTCTTTTTTTAAGATTTTTTGTTTATTTATTTGACAGAGAGAGAGATCAGGTCATAAGTAGGCAGAGAGGCAGGCAGAGAAGGAGAGGAGGAAACAGGCTCTCCGCTGAGCAGGGAGCCCGATGCGGGGCTCCATCCCAGGACCCTGAGATCATGACCTGAGCCGAAGGCAGAGGCTTTAACCTACTGAGCCACCCAGGCACCCCTGAAAAGATATTGTAACTTGGTAATTTACTAGCGGTGGGTCTTTGGGCCAATTATTTGATTTTTCTGTGTCTCAGTTTCCCATAAAATGGGCCTGAGGGTAGTACCCACCCAAAAGTTAGTTTAAGGATTAGAAGAGATTAAAATACATAAATGTGCCTAGCAGCGACTGGTATAGAGTACAAGTATTCAATAACTCCTTACTGAATCTGATTAAATTTCTTTGGCTACATATCACTTCAAGATTCTAGAGAAGCTCTGCTATGTTCCTCACCAAGAAGTCTGAATCCCAAATCCTTTCTTTTAAGGTGGCTTCTTAGAGAACAATTTAAAAATATGGGATTATTCTAAGTGTGGAACATATAATTAAATAATAATAAAACTAGATAACACTTATTGACACTTATTTTGTGTCATGCAATGTTCTAAGCACTTTATATACATTTGTTTTGTAATATGTTATGTGGTAGGCAATAGTATTATCCATTTAACAGATGAGGAAATGGAAGCCTAGAGAAGTTAAAACTCTGGATAAACTCCTCAATTGTTTAAGTTATTACCACTATTATTATCAACGCTAACATCTCATGAGCCTGTTGTGGTGCTAAACAATTTACATGTATTATCTATCTTGTTCTTATAACTTGGCATCACCATCTTACAGATGGGGACAGTAGGTTTGTTATACTAAGTAATTAGCTCAAGATCACAAAGCTTATTATCACAAAGCAAGTGGTAGAGTCACCATGCAACATAAGCAATCATGCCATCTATAAATAAAGAGTTTACTTTTTCTTACAGATCTTTATGATTTTCATTTCCTTTTCATGCTTTTCATTTCCTTTTCTTGCTTTATTGCACTGGTCATGACCTCTGTGTGTAATGACTGGAAGTGGTAAGAATGGATATTCTTGCTTTATTTCCAGTCTTAGGGGGAACACAATCAATATTGTACTACCAACAAATTTGCTGTAGGTTTTTATAGATGCTCTTTATCACACTCTGGAAAGTTCCCTTCTAGTTCTCATTTACTGGTCATGTTACCACAGATGAATGTCAAATGCTTTTGTTGCTCCATTAAAATGGTGATATGGCTTTTCTCTTTTATTCTGTTAAAGTGATAAATTTCAGTGATTGCTTTTCTAATATTATGCCAACTTTCACTTGGGAATAACCCCCACTTGGTCATGATGTATTATAATAATTTTTATATTGCTGCATTTGATTTGTTAGCATTTTACTATGAATTTTTATGTCTGTAATTCATGAACAATATTGGCTTTTAATTTTCTTTTCTTATATGTTATTGTCAAGTATTGGTATCAGGGTTCTTTTTTTTTTTTTTTTTAATTTTTTTTTTAAAGATTTTATTTATTTATTTCACAGAGGGAGAGAGATCACAAGGAGGCAGAGAGGCAGGCAGAGAGAGAGAGGGGGAAGCAGGCTCCCCGCTGAGCAGGGAGCCCGATGCGGGCCTCGATCCCAGGACCCTGAGATCATGACCTGAGCCGAAAGCAGAGGCATTAACCCACTGAGCCACCCAGGCGCCCGGTATCAGGGTTCTTGATTCAAAAAAGGAGTTGAGCAGTGTATCCATTAGAGTTCCACCAGAAAAAGATCTAGTTAGATAAATATATGCGTATATACATATAGGAGTGTGTGTGTGTGTGTGTGTGTGTGTGTGTGTGCATGTGTGTATGTGGTGATTGTGCAAAGTATTGGCTTATAAAATTGTGGGTGCTGGCTAGTCAAGTCTAACGTCTGTATGATAGGTCATCAAGAAGGACAGGTTGGCATTTAGGGGTGCCTGAGTGGTTCAATTGGTTGAATGGCCAACACTTGGTTTTGGCTCAGGTCATGAACTCAGGATCATGAGATGGAGCCCCACACTGGGCTCTGTGCTCAGCATGGAGTCTGCTAGTCCATCTCCCTTCCCCAGTTGTATTGTTACTCTCTCTCTCTAAAATAAAATAAATAACATCTTAAAAAAAAAAAAAGAACAGGTTGGAAATATTCAGTCAGGAGTTCAAGCTTCCATACACAGACAGAATTTTTTCTTCAAGGAAACCTCAGTTCTGCTCATAAGGTCTTCCAGCTGATTAGGCCAGACCCACCCAGATTATTGAGGATAATCGCCTTTACTAAAGTCAGCTGATTATAGATGTTTGTTAATCACATCTGCAAAATATCTTCAGAGAAACACCTAGAATTAGTGCTTGATTGAGTAAGCACTGGGGACTGTTGCCTAGTAGAGTTGACATAAAATTGATCATCACAATCTATTTCTTGACAGTTTGGCACCCATACATATCTCCAGAAGTCATACTTAATTTCCAAATAAAGACAATACCAAAGCCCTGCTTTTGCCTATCACAACTATCCTGTATATAACCAAAAACACACTGACCCATTCTTCAGAAGAGGATGCAAAGGTCTTAAGTAATGTTCACTCCCCTTCTTGATATCCTATAACTTAGATATGGTGATGTAAAGTTAACTATTATTAATACATCTTATGTTGGATGATATGGAGATAAGAGAAGGAAGAAAACAAAAATATCAAAATATCAGATTATATATCAAAATGTTTATAACACAGTAAATAAGAAATACTCATAACAATTACAGTCCTCGTGTGTGCAACTGGTCACATGGCATAGCTGGTATTTATAACTACTTTTTAACACCATTTAAATTACTATTTCCATTTTCCTTTGCCTAAAGTAATCATCATAGCTGGTTTTGGTTCTTTGCCTGGTGGGGTGACTCAAATCATCATTCCTAAAGGGTCCGGGCCTTTAGCAGTTTGGCTCGAATTGAATTGCTACAGTTTTCCACTGACTTTAATCACAGGGCGTGGTAGTACTTAGGGACACCCTAAAGGATTCCTGTATTCCAGACATACTCTTCCTTACATACATTGTATAGTAATAGCCCAGTTTCTCCTTGATAATTAGGATTTTTTAACTCTAGCCAGTACAGACCCTCTTCTTGCCTGTTGACTCAGAGACATGAGACCAATGTGGGTGGCTTGCAATCATAACTTCCATTTCAGTGGAATCATTATTGTGTCTCCTGGCGGATGCATTCCTCCCTTTAGAACTAAGATCAATAGAGAAGCAAAGTGTAAGGTCAGAGAGATCAAAGCAAAAATTTTACTGTTGTATAAATAGATGTAATAGTGAGTGGTTCTACTCCTATTTCCACCCCTTGATTCTGAGATTCATGAATTCTGGCTGTGGGAGAAACAGTGCTGTATATTGCATGCTTCTGATATAAAACATACATAAAGTCTTGGAGGACATTGCCACAGTCCTTCAAGGTATTGTCACCTAGGTGGCACTGTGACTAAGTTTTCAAAAGACCATTCCACCATTCTTTCAAGGCAGCTGCTTTAGGATTATGAGGGACACAGTGAGACTGGTGAAATCCATGTGCATGGGCTCATTGCCACATAGCCCATTGCTGTGAGGTAAGTCCCTTAATCAGAAACTGTATGGAATACAATGCTGATGGATAAGGCATTCTATAAGTGCACGAATGGTAGTTTTGGCAGAAGCATTGCATTCAGGGGAAGCAAATCCATATCCAGAGTATTTATTGCAGTAAGAACAAAGCACTGCCCCCTCCATGGTGGATGTTGTTCATTGTAACCAACTTGCCACCAGATAGCTGGCTAATCAACCCAGGGAATGGTGCCATATCAAGAACTCAGTGTTGGTTTCTGCTGCTGGCAGACTAGGTACTCAACTCTAACTGTATCCAGGTCGGCCTTGGTGAGTGGAAGTTCATGTTGCTGATCCCATGCATAATCTCCTTCACTGCTGCCATGGCCACTTTATTCATGACCTCTTTGGGAAATGGCAGGAGTGCCTGGGGAAAGAGGCTGACCTGTATCCACAGAAAGCATTACTCTACCTACTTGATTATTAAAGTCCTCATCAGCTGAGGTCACTCTTTGCTGAGTATTCACATGGGACACAGATATCTTTGTTTTCTTGCCCATCCAGACAAGTCCATATACCTCTTCTTCCCATTTCCTTGTCATTGATTTTCCATTCGCGGTACTTCAAGTCAGTGCCCATCCAGTCAAACCATTGGCCATAGCACATGAATTTTACAATAGAGTCATACCTCACATTTTTCCTTCCAAGCAAAATGAGCAACAAAGTGTGCTGCTTCAAGTTTGGCCCACTGCATGGATTTCCCTTCACTGCTGTATTTCAGTGATTTCCCAGGAGGGGTCTATGGTGCTGCAGCTGTCCACTTTGGGATGGTGCCTGCATATAGTGCAGAGCCATCTATAAACAAGCACAAGTTTTCTCTTCCGCCTTGAATGTATTGTACAGAATTCCCCATGATGCCATTATCTGTGACAATACTCTTTATTTTGAAGGTATCCATAAAGCACAGCAGTTTTTTTTTTTTGCTTACTGTTTACATGGTATATCTATTTCCATCCTTTCACTTTAAGCCAATTCTGTCTTTATGTTTCAAGTGGATCTCTTACAGACAGTATTTAGTTGGATCCTTTCTTAATCCCTCCCTTTAATTGGAATATTCAGTTCATTTACATTTGACATTATTAGTTTTAAGTTTGCCATCTCATTTTTTTCCATAGTTGCCTTGTATTGTTTTTATTCCTTCTTTTTTTACTTCTTTTGGGTTAATGGAAGACTTTGTAAAACATTACACCACATGATTGTCCCATAGATTACTAAGATTTGTTCATTTTTTTTAACCTATCTTTTATCTCCAGATTGGATAATTTCTATTTATTTTTCTTCAAGTTTCCTAATTATTTTTATTTCATATATTGTATTTCCCAGTTTTAGAGTTTTTATTTGTTCTTATCTATATTTTCTATTTCTCTGCTGAGATTTCCCATCTGTATGCTCATTCGACCATCTTTTACTTTATATCCTTTAATATGTTTATAGTAGCTCTTTTAAAGTACTTGTCTAATAATTTCAGCATCTGGACCATCTTGGGTTCTGTTTCTTTTCTGTGTTTCTTTAGCTTGGATAATATTTATCTTTTTCTTTGCATAACCTAGAAATTTTTTTCTATAGCCTGGATATTATGGATGATTCATTAAAGAGACCCTGGATTAGGTGTTGAATGTTGAGTTTAAAGAGTGTTGAGTTTTGTCCTTGTGGGCAGTTAAATAGTGGGTAGGTCCTTGTTGGTTCTTCCGGGTTCAGTTTTGTTCTTCAGTAGGACAGGCCTGTTTTGGTTTTGGGGTTAGTCCTAATGGCAGTAGCCTTTACTTTGTGATATGGTCTTTACTCCTAAGGTTCTTACTACCAAAGTAAGAACTATATTCCTAAAGCAGTCTTTCTTGGGTGTCAGCTGGCTTCTAGACCAGAACTCCAATATCTGCTGGTAGTTATATAACCTCTGACATTACCACTGGTAATACCATTCAGCTCTCTGCCCTGCGGCAGTCAGTCTGCTGGGCCTCATGGAGTCTTGCCCTGTACCGTGTAGCTCCATCTGCCCTTGCTCAGGATCCATGGTGAGTCCCCACACCGACTTCTAGGAGCTTTTCTCTGCACGGGTTCTTCTCTAGTACCTGCTCTCACAGTCTTTAACTGTTTAGCCGCCCAAAACCACGTCTACCTTATCTGCTTACTCAACTTTGTCTCCATCTCCCCGCTATGGCAGGAAAATGCCCAAGGCAGTTGTGAGCTCATCTCACGCTTCCCTTCTCTCAGGAGTTACAGTCCTATGCTGCCTGTTGTTCTTTGCCTGAAAGCAGTTGCCTCATGTATTTTGTTCATTGTGATAGTTTATTTCAGTAGGAAGACAAGTCAGGTATCAGTTACTCTGTCATTGTGAGACAGTCAAGTCTCTGAATATGTCATCTTAAAACCATTTTGAAATATAGTAAAGAACAAATGCTTGAATGTGATAGTTGTCAATGAGGTGATCAAGCTTCTATAAAGAAAAATATGGCAATATTCTATCTTCTTTAATGAATGTTTAACAGCTATTGTAATCAGAAAATATACCATTATTAATTTGCTTATCAAATAGCTAAGAAGTATTTACATTTTGTACTTAGTATCTACTAAAGAATGATAGAATTGGTTCAACCAATATTTTGATAATTTTCAAGGCTGAAAGAGGCAGAAAGAAAATAAAGGAAAGCCTTAATGTCAAGAAGCTTTTACTGTACCAGGAAAAGCAAGCGTTCTTATACAAAACAAGTTAAATATAAAGGCAGGGCAGAATACAATTACATGCTAAGACTTGTTGGAACAAATAGCTAAGACAAGCCTGACTTAATTTCCCCTTCTAGCTTCAGGAGAACCTCTGCCTCACACATGAACCATCCCCCACATGCAAGTCACAAAAGCTGGACCAGGGTTGGACATCTGACCTAAAGGGTACCAATCTACAGATAGGGCTTAGATAGTGACGTTTCCCTCTCAGAATTTGAATTAAGATACTCTGAGATTACAGTTCAGATCATAGTGGATGTTTGGTAAGTAAAGTCATATGGACTTGGCAATGGAGGTGGCACTAAGGCAAGTCACAGTCATGGCCAAGTTGTGGATCTGAAGAATTAAGAACCATTGGTGAACAGTCTTCAGAGAGATGCAAGAGAGATAAATAGAAATATTTCAGAGGCTGAGAGAAAAATAGATTCCTACCCAATAATTTTCTAGCTAAGTCCTCTTTTGTGATTCTAATATTTAATTTCTATAATAGTCCACTGTATATTTTGAAGAGCTCTCTTTTTTCTTGAGATGGTTTTAGTGGTCATTCTTTTTTTCCCCCCCTTACAATGACATATACTCTAACTAGAACTATGGTTTAGATGAAAAGTGCTGTAGGAGGTCAGCCAAGATATAAATTACTCTGAGCCATAGCAATCTAAGATGACTTCATGGAGGAAATGAAACTTAAGGTTCATCTCAAAGGAAAAGCTATAGTTGAATGGAGCAGAGTATGGGTGGTCTTCACATGTCTCAAAATTTTCCTTTGTATGTATGAACTACAAAGGAATATTTAAAAATAAACCAGTAGGGTGCCTGGGTGGCTCAGTGGGTTAAAGCCTCTGCCTTCAGCTCAGGTCATGATCTCAGGGTCCTGGAATCGAGGCCCGCATCGGGCTCCCTGCTCAGCGGGGAGCCTGCTTCCTCCTCTCTCTCTGCCTGCCTCTCTGCCTACTTGTGATCTGATCTCTCTGTCAAATAAATAAATAAAATCTTAAAAAAAAATAAATAAACAATAAACCAGTAGCTTAAACCTTGCACTATGTTTCCTTTGGTCACTGATGGTTTCTTCTCTACTTGCTTTCTATGTCAAAGGATAAACCATCTAGTTCTTTGTGTGGTCTCAAGGTTCCAGTCTCTTGCCTAATTCTCCTTTGGTTTTGTATGCTCTACTCTAGGCAAAGAGCTACAGTCAAAAGGTCCAGAAATGCTATTAAAACCCTATGGGATTAATTTCATTTTCACCCCATCCTTGCTAATCCTCATTTACTTATTTTTTGTGTTTTGTTTATTTTGTGCCTCTAAGATTTAGAATCATTTATAGTAGCACTAGCCCTAAATGAGAATCAGAACACTAGCTTTTAATTCCAGCTTAGTAAATTCCCTTGTGGCCTCCCAGCACCCTGCTTGCTCTCCCTGTCTGTAAAGAGAATGGGTATTGAAGGTCTTGATCCTTGTTTCATATCAGAGTATTATTATGGGAATTAATGAGATCATGTTTATGAGAGGATTTAATATCTTCATTGTGGTAAAACATCAAGAGATTGCAAATCCACCCAGAAATTGCTGCCATAATGATTATAGTAAGCAATAGAGAATCTAATGAGAGCTTTTTCTGTAATTGTGAAGATTGCAAAGTGAGAAGGAGGGGGTAGAGACAAAAAAGCCAGGTTCTCTTGGACTTAGATGGCATTTGACTTTCCCTTGAAAGTGGATGAAGATAAGAAGAGTCTCAGAAGGAATACAGTCATTTCCTGATCCTTTGCTCTGTATCACCACAGCCTTCTCACTGTCCCCTTTGAGAGAGCACCAGTGAAAACAGCTCTGTCCTTAACTAATGCTCTCCTATTTGTTGGGATAAATGGTGACATTTGGTGTAATGGCAGTGCAGGTCAGATTGAATAATTGCTTTGCTGTAAAGGGATCCTGGAGTAGAAGACAGAGCTGTAAGCAACACAGATAGGAATAGTATTAAATTTGCAATGGTCAGTGAAATAAGGGCCTCATTTTGCATGTTTTGGATGGGTAATGTGCTGGTAGTAGTCTGACATGCATTGGCAGAAATATCAGGCGGGCGCCTGGGTGGCTCAGTGGGTTAAAGCCTCTGCTTTCGGCCCAGGTCATGATCTCAGGGTCCTGGGATCGAGGCCCGCATCGGGCTCTCTGCTTGGCAGGGAGCCTGCTTCCCCCTCTCTCTGTCTGCCTGCCTCTCTGCCTCCTTGTGATCTCTCTCCCGCTGTGAAATAAATAAATAAAAATCTTTNGAAAAAAAAAAAAAAAAAACTTTAAAAAAAAAAAAAAAAAAAAAAGAAATATCAGGCAAGACTGCATGAGTGATAATGTTCCCCTTGAAGAGAAAAACTAGGGGCCAGAAGGCAACCAACTATCATAAAAGTAATTAATTGTTTTACTTTTTAATGGTCTGGCAAGATTGCTTTTTAAAAAAATGAATCATACAAATGGGACTATGATGTCAGACAGACTGTCCATTGAGACTTAAGAGACTAGTTCCTGCTATAAATTATGATAATGAGTTAGTTTTAAAAATGTTTTATGAGGTTGAGAAGAGCAATGTCAAATTATTTTTCTTCAATCTCTCCTTGCTTTGAATGCTCTCAGGATACAGAGGGTAACATTTCCTTTCAAAAATTCCTTCCAAGTTGGCTATTAGCTTTACCAATCAGGTCTTTCTCCAAGGATGGTTTTAGTGCATGATTTTCATGACTCAGCTTAAAACGAACAAGACCCCATTGTTGGCTTTCTTGTTTTTGCACCAGCATTATTGACAAGATCTGCATAACTCTTGGGAAAAGGTCTGTTGTCTAACCAAGCTACTATGGAAACCTGATCCAGGCCATTTAGAAGCCTAATGCCTTTTCCTCTTGAATTTGTGAAGAATTTTGAGGCTGGTCGATCTTCACTCAGAAAACATTCACCAGGGCAGAGGGGTACAGCTTGTTCACTACATTTCACTTTTCATCTTAAATCAGCTTTGCAAATAGACTCACTGGCCCAGGGTGAGGGACAGGTGGCTTTACCCACGGGGTCATTATAAAGCACACAGATTCCATTTATTTTATTCCTTACTTTCTGACTGGGCAGGAGCAGAGAGAAGCAAGGTTGGACTTCTTTCTTTCTTTCTTTCTTTCTTTTTTAAAGCATATCTACAAAATTGATAGTTGGAAAAAAAATTATAAATGTCTATTCTACATCAGCAAATGGCTCTATTTCAAGAGAAGAGTTGAAACTTTACCTCAAATGTCCCGGTTCTAAAGAAGAGCTCAGAGATGTAGCCTATACTCTGGTCTCCCATGAGAATGTTCCATGTCCCACCCTTTTCCTTGAGATATGGACTTGCTAATCGAAATAACACTCCTGGAAGGTGAAGCTAGAATCCAGGCATCACATTGGGAGCCAACACCAGGAATGCCTCAGGCTGTGTGGCTGGTCAAGGACTTTCCTCAATAAATTCTTCAGGGTATTTCCTTTCTTTGTTTATTCCTAAGTATCCTGAGGCCTTAAAAGGGCAGAGGAAGGCTTCATTGCCAACATCTTTAGGTATAAAAATCTCATCCTTGTGAAACAAGCCTTGCAAAATTTATAATGTGGTTATTCATCATTATTTATGATTCATATACACTTAAACTTTATGATGACTCTGACCACAGTCATCTCTCTTGGAATGTGGGCCAAAGAAATGAGCCTTGGGTACCTTGACAGGATTTCTCAGTAATGAACAGCTGGGAACTGGATATCTGTGAGTTGAACAATCTTCTTCCTGGGGTTTGATATGCAGAATGTGCCTGTGGTGTGTAGGCAGGGTACAGAAACTGAGCAGATCATAGCCTTTTCATATTCTCCTTTCATCCTCCTCAGAGGTGATGATATAATTGTACCATTATCTGAGGTAATTGGGATAACTCAATACACCAACTCTATCGCTAATTCTTGCCAATATTTCAAACTCTTTTCCTGCCATATCTTTTGTGCAAGCTGGAAAATCTGTGCTATTAAGGTTTATGTCTCCCCCCACCCCTATACTCAAGTTAGGCAGATTTTGCCAATAATTATGATACAAAAACAAAGCAAGGGAAAGGGAAAAAAGCAAGAGTTTGAACAGTCTGATGCTGGATTATCTGCCCTCAGTGAGGTCATTCTTGGCCCAGAGCATATAGCTGAAGTTGGGATGTGATTTGTGCTCCCTCAGATTCCCCTGGGGAGAAGGCAGTTTCTCCCACAATTTTTCTTATAAATTCTAACATACTGGCACAGAGGCTTCAAGGATGTGTCGGATTCCTGGCAGATTCAGTAAGAGATAGATTCTGAAACTGAAGGAAAGACTACTGGATTAGAAAATATTAGATTATTAAATTGACTCAGGGCACCTGGGTGGTTCAATGGGTTGGGTGTCTGACTCTAGATTTCAGCCTGATCAGGGTCTCAGGGTCATGGGATTGAGCCCTGCCCCACCTTGGGCTCTGTAGGGAGTCTGTTTGGGATTCTTTCCCTCTGCTCCCACCTCCACCTTGTGTGCACACATGAGCTCCATAGTGCACTCTCTCTTTCTCTCTCTCTCAAATTAACAAATAAATTTTTTTTAAAAAGGTTACTAATTGGGTACCTGGGTGGCTTAGTGGGTTAAAGCCTCTGCCTTCGGCTCAGGTCATGATCTCAGGGTCCTGGGATTGAAGGGAGCCTGCTTCCTCCTCTCTCTCTGCCTGCCTCTCTGCCTACTTATAATCTCTCTCTGTCAAATAAGTAAATAAACTCTTAAAAAAAAGATTATTAATTGGCTCAATCAAGAAATTTTACTGAGTACCTTCTATGACCCAGATACTATTCTAGATGCTTAAAATATATCACTGAACAAAAAAAGACAGAAGTCCCTGCCTTCATGAAGCTTACATTCTAGTGGAATTGAAACTAATCAAAATAGAGCCAGTAAGTTAATAGTAAAGGTAAGGGGGATTGGGAGTGTTGGAACGGTGAAGTTCTGATTTTAGACAGTAGCGATGAGCCAGGTGCCCAGGATAGATCTCACTGGGAAGTGAGATTTGAGGAAAGAGTTGAAGGGAGTGAGGGAGGTATATACCCATGGGGGTATAAGAAGAAGAGCATCCAAGTGGAAGACAAAGATGGAACAAAGGCCCTTAGGCAGGAGCCTATTGGTACACTTAAGGACAGCAAAAGGCCCTGTAGCTGGAGTAGAGTGAGCAAGGGGCAAAGAAATAGGAGAGGTGGTAAAAGGTAATGGGGGTGGACAGAGCAAGTAGAGAGTTGTAGGCCATTGTAAGGACTTTGGCTTTCCCTCTGCATGAGATGGATAGCCCCTGAGCAGAGGAGTGACAAGACCTGACCGGCTGAATGCATTCCTGGGCTTCTATAAGGGTCATTTCCCCATCACTCATGGCTGCCTGCCCTCAGCAGAATGTGGAAGGCAGTAATCTCCCAGGCATAGCAGCATCAGGGTTCATGCTAGGTCTCAGGTCTCCTTAGCTTAGTTAGGGTTCTTAATAGTAAAGTCTTGAGACCAGAAAGGAAAACAAATCCTGGGCTCAAGAGGATACTTAAAGAGGGCGTGTAGAGGGATTAATCACACACCTTGAGTGACTTCTATTGAATGGGGAGCAGATCACCCAGGATCACACAGGAGGCCTGTGTCATATCATAGATGAGTAGACCTGGGAAGGACACTGGCCCAACTGGTCCAAAAGCCAGAGACTCAGGAGCAATTGGGCTAGCTTGAAAGGCTGACCTGAGACCACTGAATTCCTCTGTGGGTCAGCTGAGACTGAGAGCTGATGGAGGTGAGCAGTAAGCTCAAAACGGGAGCCATGAGTACGGTGCTCTTGGACATTTTGAGGACATCTGGAATCCGGGAGAGCAGGAATGAAGTGTGGTAATGATGGAGTGCTAGAGTCACGGTCTTCCCAACCTTGCCATTGAAGTCATGTGGCTCCCTCTAGTTCTCGCCCCTAGGATACCTGCCCTACCAAAGAACCCCAACACTCCTATTCTAGATTTCTGTGAGGTTCCTTCATATTAAGGTAAAGCCCCTTTACTTGAGATGGCTTGAGCAAGTGTCTGTTCCTATCAACTAGACGAGTGCTAACTGAAAAATCTGTTCGTTCACTCAGTCAAAGCTTCTGCTCCTATGGGGTCATGTGCACGTGGGGGATGACAAATAAGTTATATGAATATAACTTATACACTTCGTACACTGTATCAGATTCTGGTAAGCAGAATGGAAGAATGTGGGGAATGGGGAGGTGGTAGAAGCAATGACAGAAGTTCTCACTGATAAGGTAGCATTCTTTGAAGGTGGGGGATCCAGTTCCACAAATACATGGGAGAAGTATTTTAGGTGAGGAGTACAGGAAATGCAGAAGGAGGCAGGTGCTTGGTATGTCTAAGTATTAGCCAGGGACCTGAGTGGCTGGGCTGAATGTGTGAAAGTGAAAGCAGCAGAGGATGCATCAGAGAGGTTGGAAGAAGTTTCAGAATATTATCCTTTATTCATTATAATCATCTCTATTGAACTCTACTATGTGCCAAATTTCCTGAAAATCCTGGAATCAAAAATTAGGCTACGAGTGTCTTCTGTCTTTAAAGTCGCCAAATTTCAGTTTAGCCATCTGACACTAAAATGATCTGCAGCTTGTATTTTCCATACTTGGAAAATGAAACTAACATATTAAGAGAGAGGAAGTGATCACATACTTCTTAGGACCAGTGTACCACATGGGAAAAGATACAGAATTCCACAAGGGAGTGCTCCCAAGTTGTGGCAGAAATGTAGCCCTCTTTGCTGTGGTTTGAAGAAGTGCAAATGTGGAATTTTCATAGCTTTCTTTGGAAATGCCTTCTACAAACCCAACACTGAACATGTGCAGTTCTGCATGAAAGCATCAAGGCATCCCTACCCCCACCTCCCATATACTGCTACTACCAAAAATGTCACCAGGTGACCCAATTCTTTCACTCAAATGTTATTTTTAGTGAGTGTCAGATAAAGAAAAAGCATCATTATGAAGCCGAGCTGAGAACAAATCCCCTGCATATGCCTCCTCTTTTCATCTGTACCACCCATGGAGGACAAGAGTGACACTTGGCCAATGTCTCTCTCTCTAGAAGATGATATCTGACTATTTCCCAAAATAGTCATGTTTCAGCCAAAAGATGAGTCTGCCTTTTCTCTTCCAAAGAAAATCAAAACTGTCCCCAAATTAAGTTCCTAAATGCATAATAACTCTGCTAAATAATGGACTTGAATGTAATTTATCATTCCTCCAGAGACAGAAATAACATTAATAACTGTAATTTGGATACAACTGCTCAGATTTACAATTGGCCTAAGAGACTGAATTTGTTTCTGTGCCTTCTGTGAAGTCTAAACATTGACCTGTGATCCTTTAACGAAAAAGCATGAAAATGAAATAATCAAATCTCCCACTCTGCTCTCATAATAGACAAATCACTGCTCACTCTTGTCTCTGCTGTTCTGTTGGTTGCTGTGTGTGTGTGTGTGTGTGTGTGTGTGTGTGTGTGTAGAGTTTGTTTAATCTACATTAGAAATCTATCTTCTGCTTGTCCCAGTGAATTTTTATTTTCTATTCCTTCCTTCTTGCAAGTCAACAAAGGTAAAAAGAAAGTTTGCTCAATTGTCAAAAACTCAGATTCTTGCCATCTGTTTGCTAGGGTACAAAAAATGAAATTGTTCAAGATAACACTTGGGGTTTGATGAGGGCAATTGGTTTCTTTGGATGAAGGGCAGTGCTAATGTAAGGCACAGATTCAGTCCGTTATGGACCACCTAGAGTCATACAGGGATGAGCTCTGACTCCATAGTATGTCTACCACCTGAACCTCGAGCAATTGTGCTTTCTGTGTTTGCTGTTGGCCACATTTAGGAAGCCACACGAAGTGAGTCTGGATCCATGAAGATTACTATAGATGAAATGTCTTGAAGGACTGGCCCTCCCTATGGGAAATACCATCTCTGTGACATAATGACTAAATGACAGGATATTGCCAGCACTTGGTACTTATGTAAATATAAGGAATTCAACATCTGTACATAGATGTGTGCTTTTCAGGATGATTATTTCTCTATATACCTCATAGAGTCTAGTGCTTAAGATCTTAAGCTCCAGAGTCAGAGAGTTTTTAACTCAAAATCCTGCTTCATCTTTTACTTGCTGTGTCATCTTGGACAAATTAATGAACCTCTCTAAGCCATAACTTCCTATCTGTTAAATAAAAGTTTGATAGAACCCAGCTCATTGCTATAAGGATTATGAAGATTATGTGAAATGATACATGTAAAGCACTTGACATAATATCCCCCATGATAAGCATTCAGTAACTGTTAACTGTTATTATCTGGTATGATTTGTTTCTACAGATAATAATAGTGCACACTGTATCAGGTGGTGGCAAGCATTAAATGAGGTAATCCAGTAAAAAGCTTAATGCAATGCCTAACTCATAGTTAAAGGCTCAGTAAATGCTGGTCACCATAATAGTGATGATAACAATGACCAGAGAGGTGAAGTAACTGTCCCAAATTTACACAGCTTGTTACTGGGTGAGTGGGAGATAGATCCTGAGTATAATGTCACTTCTCTACTGTGCCTCTATAGTAAAGTGTAAGCTAAGTACTGTTAATGAAAATTATTCTTTCTGAATCTTAATGTCTTGCATTCAGCACCAGCAGACAGCTTAGTATTTGAAAAGGTTGCTTACTTTGGGAAAATTGGGTTTTTCTAGAACCACACTTCAAACAAAAGTCTGTTCGTTCACATCGTGAATTAACCACCTTTTCAATCTTCAATAAACAGATTGGTCATTTTTCATAGAGAAAGCTCTTACTACTTCTAGAAAGCTGTTGAGTACCAGAGCAGTAGAGAACAACAAAACCACATTAAGATGAAGTTCAAAATGACACATTTCTATGCATCATAGAACTCCAGAGTTTCTCACAAACAGCAGAAATCACAGATTGTAATATTCCAGTGTGAATTACTCATATGCCAAGGGTCTGCCCTTCCCCATTCATCTCCTGAGATATTGTTCTAGGAAAAATCTTTGGAGAATTTGGGGGAAAGCCCCAAATAATTTCAGAGACCATTAACATTAAGCCATCTCTTCGTATGCAAGTTTCCTACAAGTCCAAATTTAGTCAGATTTATTTCTTTCAAGTTTGAATAAAGGAATAGGATAAAGGACGTCTATTATCATAGTCAGTGGTAGAGACAGAGTTATTGTTTTAATCTCGCTAATCCATCATGGTGGTTGAGGTGGGTAGAGATGGAAGAGCATATCTCCTTGGTGACATGAAAGATTTTTTCAACAAATCTCACTTGGAGTTTTAGATTTTATCATAACTTCCTATATTTCGTTACTTAATACTTTGGATTCACACTGATTAATTATTATTTTGGATTCAAGATAACAAGCATTTTCCAAAAGTCATTCTACCTCTACTAAGCTGGGTCTTACCGAGGGCAATAATATATCTCCTGGGTGATAATCCCTCGCCCAAATATCTCTGAGACATAATGGGAATAAACATATTTCTCATTTTGTTGCTTCTTTTCCTCTTAGCAGAAACTTTCTCTCATATTTCATGATAGTGAAAGTTATTCAGGGCATTGTAAAGCCTGGGAGAGGAAGATAATGGGAAGGGTTGAAAGAAAAACAGGTCTTGAGCAATATGCAGAACCAATGAAGTAGATAGCCCAGTGGTTGTTCTTTATCATGATAGATGTCAGTGGAGATCAAAATGAGACCCACCCCTCATGTACACAGGTTCACTCAACAAATCCAAGCTTTCCTGGAATTAGGGGAAGAGGAAGAAGGAAGAGTTGGCATCTCTGGCTCTTGATACCTGTTTCCGGTGAAATGGTGTCTAGATCATCTGACCATCTGTGGTGCGTCCTTGCTCACTTCGTACTTTTCCACACATGACACTCAGCCCTGTTCACTGCTTGCCACAGCGCAGGTAAAAAAAACTAAGAGCCTTTACCCGAGCCCTCTGTGTGTATAGCAGACTTAATGTAAATATGCATAGATGGTGGGATTTTATAACCCTGAAACATAACTTAAAACTGACTTTCTCTTTTTAATGACTTTTTTTATGTTTAAGTAATCTCTACACCCAGTGTGGGGCTCAAACTCACAACCCAGAGATCAAGAGCTGCATGCTCCACTGGCTAAACCAGCCGGGCAACCAAAACTGACTTTCATACATCCTTGAGCTTCAGTATCTCTGTTCCTGGCTCCTGAACAGAGCTTCCCTTTCTCTCACCTCTTAAAAGCCAGTTGCTTCCATTTCCTTCTGCATAACCACTTGGTTTTTCCTTTGTTTTGCCTTGCCTTTTCGGGTGCTATAGTAAGTCTACCTAAAAGGTTCACCAATATGTTTTATATGCATTTATTTTCTTTCAACGAATATTTATTGAGCACCTGTTATGTGCACATTAGTGAGCTGGTATTCAAGGAGGAGCAAAAGAGATCTAGTTCCTAACCTTATGGAACTTAGCAGTCAATTCTCTTCACAAAAGAAATTCTAGTAGCAGCAGTCATGAGATTAATTCTTTTTAAACTTCGCTGTATTATAAATTGGCATCTGAACTTCCTAATTCATCGTGGCATCCGGTATTCTGTCATTGTGATAAAAATTTTCAAATGTGTTAAACCCCCATAGGATGATAGCAGTGAGCTATTCATGTCCCAAGTAAGTTTCTGTACAAAAATCCACAAAGAGAGAATCAAATTCAAGAAGAGACTTAAGATGCTAAATATGAATACTCCCTGAAGGCCTGGACGTGGGCAAGCTGACCTCCGAGCCATATGAAAGAAGGGGGAGGAGACAGAGCCCTGTTATCACTGACAGGCTGCCTTCTTTGGGAAAGAAGAGTACAAGGGAAGTACCCAGCATGTTTTTAGGAGTATGGGTCCAAATAAACAGTGCATTGTGGGTGCATGAAAACAGCATTCTTTAAACATGTTTAGGCCTCAAATTAGAGATTCCCCAGGACACACAAGAGGGGAACAAGTATGAGGGCCAGGAGTATGAATTAGCTCAAAGGGAGCCCTTTCTCTTCTCTTACAAGTACCATGCAGGTGCGACTGAAAAGCGTTCAATTGGGGACAGCTAGAGACATGCAGTCTCAGAGTCTCAGCCAGGGGACTCTGGTACTTGGGACTGGAAAGAAGGCCAGCCGTCAATGGGCAGACTGTGCTGGCGGCTATCGGGCCCCACGAGCTAAATAGTGCAGGACTTGTCCAATATGCAGATGGGGAAAGAGCAGATTCTTGTTTTTACTAATGGCCTCATAACTACCGGCAAGTGAGAAGCAATAGCAATGGGTAGACAGTGGGGGTTTATTTACAGTGAGAGGAATGGGATGGCTCATTTGGGCCCAGGCCGGGCGCTACCAGCCTCTCCAGCAGGGTGCCTGGGTCAGCCCTTTCCAACAGAGCGTCTGCTGGGGGCAGCCTGGGGTCCCTAATGCGGCAGGTGGTCTTTTCTTTGTTAGATACAGCAGGATGTGCTTCCCAGATGATTCTGCCTGGGTCCCCTCTCTGTAGGAGTAAGGAAATACAACTCCCTGGAAATCATCATTTAGCCGAACGCTCACCGAAGTTGGAAAAGTTGGTTGCCCTCTCTCCTCTTTGATGTAAAAATTATATTAGAATACTGTACTCTACTCCATGATATACTGCTGTTTTAATATAAAATTAAATTACTAGTTAAGTTGTTTTATATGGGGGTGCCTGAGCGGCTCAGTCGGTTAAGTATCTGCCTTCAGCTCAGGTTGTGATCCCAGGGTCCTGGGATCAAACCCGCACTGGGCTCCCTGCTCGGTGGCAGGGAGTCTGCTTCTCCCTCTGCCCCTCCCCCTCCCCCTGTTCATGCTTTCTCTCTCCCTCCCTCTCTCTCTCTCAAATAAAGAAATAGTCTTTAAAAAAATTGTTTTGTATGTCCTAACCCCCAAATCTTTGCGGAAAGATTCATATTCCAAGAAGATGGACTTATTTCTCCTCTGGCTACCGGAACAGGGTACATGGCTCCATATTTCCTGGGATGGAGGAGATGTGTGTGTTCTGGTTTGAGAAGTAGAACATAATGGAAATGTGTAGCAATACCAGCAGAAATATGACATATGCTGCGAGAGGGGTGAAATTGTTTAATAAGTCATCATTTCAGCACTGCCACCACCAATCTCTCCTCTTTTCCAACCTGTGTCAGTTGAATGTCAGCTCCTGCCAATTCTGTCATTTAAGTATGATAACCACATAGCCACCTCCTTAATAGATTGAAAAGCTTATGCATTATTGAAACCCACTTGTCTCACTCTTTCACAGACAGAATCAACACAGCCTCTGTCCTCTGTGGATGGATCTAGAAGGAATGGTCTGAGACAGAAATGATCAAAAACATTTGGTCGTTGGGGTGCCTGGGTGACTCAGTTGGTTACACATCTGACTCTTGATTTCAGCTCAGGTCATGATCTCAGGGTTGTGATATCGAGCCCCAAGTCAGGCTCTGAGCTCCCTGCGGAATCTGCTTGAGATTCCCTTTCCCCCCCTCTCTTTGCCCCTCCTCCCAGCTTGTTCTCGCTCTTTTTCTCTCTCTCTTTAAAATAAGATATTTTTTTAAAAAGTTTGGTCATTATCTTCTTTTTCCATCTTGGGCATAAAATGGGCATAAAAGAAGATGTGTAACTTCCATCTTTCCTAAAATAGTATAGAAACTGAGACAAAAGCGAAGGAAAAGAACCAAAAATCTAATCCCTTCCCAACTTCATATTACCACTTTAGTGCAGGTAATCCATGTGAGAGATGTCTGAGCCTCCGGTTATATCTAAAAAGACAGGTCCCCAAAGTAAAACAGAATGTGGAGACAAGTATCTGGGTAGAATTCTAGCCTTTCCCTAAATTAACCTAGATGATTCAGACACAAGTGAGACTTTACCTGAATGGTCCAGATGATTACCTGATGTCCCATGGCAGTTGAGACAGTGAGAGCTTGTCCCAAATGAGGATTGTGAATACAAGTATTTGAGACAGAAGAATTGGCTATTTCCTTGAAAAACGTGGTTGCAGGAGAGCAGAATCATGTGTTCCTCAATCCCTTATTGTTAAGGGATTAATAATAACAAATTAATAATACATAATTATATTATTTGCTGGATGGAGTAATGAGAAGTTAATCTCTCCTTTAGTTGGGAAATGTCGTTTGAGCCACTTGGCAAAATCCGGGAGGCATTCCACCAGAATGTATACATTTCCACGTGGGGGATGTCAGGGAAATCACGATGCCAGGCAAAGCAGAGGAAAACTGGCCATCCTTCAGTCTAGAGGTTTCCTGCAGGCTGAGTGCTGGGAGACTTGCTCTTTGAAATGAAGCGAGAGATCTCACGGCTAGGGATGGGATTACTTCAGTTTAAATGTGCACTAGCAAGGTTGGTCATGGACAGCCAGCTTGCCAGAACCTATAGAAAATGAGAACTGGGTGATCAAATTTGAATTTCACTTCTGAAATTCTAGCCTGAAAACCAAGAAAAGAGAGTTCATACTCCATGTTTTAGAAGTTGCCAGTGGGACACGGTGTGATCAGGAATCTGGGGGTAGAATGGGTAGGGCCCTCCTAACACTTAACAGGGTAAAGGGAGCTTTACCCATATCACCCAAAATGCAGCTGGGCAGGTATCAACTTTTTTTCTTTGTTCTTTTTTAAAACTAAACCTTTACTCTCAGAATTGCCACGGCAACAAAGTTGAGACTCTATTGACATATTTTGACATTAGACCCCAAAAAACTCGTACCTGAAAACCTTAGGGCTCTAGGTCAAGATTGTGAGGTGTGCATTCTAAGAGCAGCAGAGTTCTGAGTGTGTGGGGGAAGGTGTGTGAATCCAGTGGGCCAGGGAGTGGAAGCAAGGCATGGAATCTTCCAAACCACTGGCTGGACCGAGGAGAGAAGACCCGGTTGCTGCTCCCTCTCCTTGCTTGCTCCAGCTCACACATTCTTCCACAGGGCATGAGCGGCACTGGGAATGGAGGAGTCAGCTGACACACCTAGGAACTTCCTCAGTCTCCAGCCCCCCAGTAAAGGAACTCCTGCTGGCTTGTTAATGAGTCATTGTGCGATTTGTGGTCTTCTCCCAGGAGACAAGGGCACTGATGGAATTTCACAGATGCTCTTGGGCCTGGGAGGGAGTGTTGCTGGCACATAGGGCCTTTTCATCTCCCCTCTGTCCCCAGCACCTTTTCTGACGGCCTTCATGAGAAAGTCTGCCCATACTCTTGGCTCCTCACTTTCTGCTCTAACATGAGTTTGGCCTTCTGGTTCCCTGACCCCAGAGGAAGCCGGCCTTTCCTGGTGCATTTCTGTGCAGCGTGGGGCAAAAAGAATGTGGGGCCTTTTCTGTAGCCACCTGCATGTCCTGGAAGCTTCGAGAGTCTGTGTAAAGGTAAATAGTTACATAAGGAAAGACAGACTCACTTTAGTCCTGGATCTTGTTGTGTGGGGCCTGCAGGACCACGTGGGGTATTAAAAAATAATGTGAGGATTAACGGCATCTCTTCCCTGTTTGTTCTTCTGAGTCATGCTCCAGTTTAAGCAGCAAGAGAGATGATGACCTTTCTCTCCACTTTAACTTAAA
>LNAC01000227.1:1652482-1677482 GCA_002007465.1 Ailurus styani | reverse complement strand
GAGTTGGGGTGGGGAGAGGGGAAGAAGCATAAGAAGGAAATACTTCCTCTGAATAAGAGGCTGGTACCAGGACCAGAGACAGTTTGGGTAAGTCATGTCCAGCCATGATGTGGAGGTTGGAAAAAGTGGGTGGAAATTTGACAAGCTTCCACGGAAGTGGAGGTGGTGCCCAACCTTTGTGACTGCCTTAGTGACTCTGTCTCTGGACTATATACTGAGGATTCTGAGGCTGCTCAGAGAACATCTTCTATGGGAAGCTTTCTGTAATGCCTCAGACTGTTAGGTGACTTCTCTGTGCTCCCTAGGTAGCTTGTATATCCTCCTTAATATTCTTACCACCTTTTACTGAAATTGTCTACTTTTTCACAGTGGTTGCACCATGGCCTTCCAATTGACTCTGCCACTAATTAGCTGTGTGATCTTGGGCAAGTCAGTTAACCTCTCTGACCCTCAGCTTCCTCATGAATAAAGATTGGAGATAATCATATGTAATAGGGTTGTTGTAGGAACGAAGAGTGTTAGCAAAGGGTCTGGCATATACTAATCATTATCACCATCATCATTGGTAATATCATCTTTCTCACTCATTCGTAAGTTTCCTGGGTCTGTATTGCCAAGAGCTCAGTAGGTAGGATGTTCTCAATAAAAGTCTGTTCAGTGGATTTCATAGAAGTTGCTGCCAGCATCGAGTAAGAGGCTTGATGTGCCTCTCATGAGATAATGATTGAGGCTAGAGAAAGCTAAGGGTCAACAGAGGTACTCAGGGGGTCACCTATTCTTTCACTATCTCTTGGCATTAGTCAATGAAAAGTAATAGGAACAGCCTCTGCTCTGAAGGGGTAGGATAGATTTCTTTTTTTTAAGATTTTATTTATTTATTTGAGAGAGAGCGACAGCACAAGCCAGGTGAAGGGCAGAGAGAGAGGCAGCCCGACACAGGGCTCGATCCATCACGACCTGAGCTGAAGGCAGATGCTTAACCACTGAGTCACCCAGGTACCCCAGGGGTAGATTTCTTGATAAGGAGATGGTGTGATGGATGGAGAGAATCTCGTACCACACACAAACTCCCTGCCGTGCCTCAAGTGTGTCCATTTGGAAGGGGGTGGCTATTGGGGCATGTCTCCCAGGAAAAGCTCCCTGGTAAAGAGCCCAGTGTAATGGATGTAGAAAATGAAACTGTGGAGCCCTTTGTAGCCTTCTCCATGTATACTACCTTCTGTGGGCCTCCAGAGGCGGTGGGTGTTCTCTGGTTACCTTGACTCACACAGCGCCTGGTGGTGGTGGGTATTTATGTAGGGTTCACTCTAAGTGAGACTTATTAGAAACTAAAGGGCAATTTTGAAGGAGGGGTGCTCTGTACAATCAACTCTGCTTATATCTAGGATGCCCTGTTGTGGTCGTGTCCAAGAAGAACAATCTGGATAAATTCTTAAAACTCCTTTGCAGCCTATTGAATACAGGAAATAATAGTTGTTAGGGGTTGTATGTGTGTGTGAGAGAGAGAGACAGATGAGGATAAGAGGATAAGAAGTGAAAATTATGGCATTTCTAACCAAATTGTTTCCAGAATTTTGCCTTTCTTAAAATTAGCATAGCTAGTGAAATGAAGAGGTGGCTGCTTACTTAGAAACATTTCAGACGGCAGTGTTTCCACCAATTCATCAGAGATGTCACTAAGAAAGAGAATGACTAAAATCTAGTGGTATAAATACTGTTTTCAGCAGCCTTTCTTGAGGAGTGAGACTGACTCACCACAGGCACAGTAGACTTCAAAATTAAAGAGGGAGACATTCATGTAACATGGTAGCAAAAACACATCTAAAGGAGAAGGCCTCATCACCCAGCAGGGAATAGAGGAGGAAATGTCTGCTTAATGGGTGTTAGGATCTATTCCTAACTAGCGTGTGGCCTTGAACTAGCCACTTTATTTCCTCAGGCCTCCATTTTAAATCTGATAGTAGTAGATAGTCGTAGTCCTGGTTGATGAGAGTCCTCATGAACCTCTGGATAAAGAATTTGTACTGAGAGCTCCAGTGAACTGGAGGAAAGGGATTTGGAGGAGAAGGATGGATCAGACGCTGAGGTTCAAGAGCTGTGCTGTCCCTGGTAGAACATTTATCTTTAGAGAAAGAGAAATTCTGGCCCAGCAAGCTGGGCTTAGCAATAGGACGTCAGGATCTAAAGGAGTCATGACTCTTGGTTCAGCCTGGAAGCATTATTTGCAGCCACCCGACCCAGTTCTCTCGGCATTGTGCGCTAGCCCTAGAGAGAACAAAGAAGCCAGAAATGCAGTGCCACCACACTCGTAACACCACCGAGCTCCAGCAGCCCTGCTGCGGATGAGGCTCCTCCCCCAACAGAGCACGACGCCCGGACCAAGGCCAGTTCCTTTGTGTGCAGCGATGCCCTGGGTGGCCAAGGCAAGACTCTGCCTTCAGGGCAGAGTAGGGCCGTCAGCCTGCAGGGGCTGAGTCTGTCAGCACTGGGAAGGGGGTGCATGTAGAGACATTTCACAAACGAGTAGAGACCGAGAAGGAATCTCAAGAACCTTTGAGACGTCTCCCCAGGATTCCCAAGAATCCCTCCAGGGTGAGGGACCGTCAAGAGAGAGAGATGCAGATGGAGTCCTACAATCCAATAAAACTCTATATTAAGGACAAAATTGCTTCATTGATTCCTAGAGCCAGGAGACAACTGGGTCACATTTCTTCAGAAATATGCTTTTGAAGGGTGTATCAAACACTTATGTTCTACTTCAATTATTCTCAGCCTTGCCTTCCCCGTTCCAGCCACCGTGGCATTTGCAAGCTCCACACAGGCTGCTGTGGACTTCCAAGGGCCAACACTATCTAGCCTCAGGACTGCCTGCAAGCTGTTCGCTTTCTTCCCGGGGCTTCCCTGTTGACTCACAGGCATGTGACCCAACAAGGTGTCCCTGCGTGAGCAGCAACCTAGAGATGGAAGGTAGTCAATCCCATGGTTAAAACCTTCGACCATCAGGAAACCAGAGTTCTCCCCCAGTGGGGGTGCAATTGGTCCATCTTTCTCTCCCATCCCAGTACAATGTACAACCTCTAAGATGTAGTTTATACAGTTTCTAGGAAGATGGTTTCCTCATACGGAGCAAGAAAGTATAGAGAAGAGCCATGTAGCTTGACCTATGGGACTGGGCATCCAGCGTGCAGATCTCTGGGTCTCCTAGCAATGATCACCCAAGAGCACCCACAGAGGAGGAATTCAGCAGCCAGGGAACAGATGACTTCTCCCACAGATGTAAGCCAGGCTCTCTCCCGAGTTCACACAGTGATCCCATCAACAGTGAACAAGGAGGCGAGGAAGGAGCCTCTGCATGGGCCCAGGAGTGTGGGCTCTCCCTTACCAAGGCTGCTCTACCTACTAGCAGAAGCAGAGATGGATACAATTCCTGGATATGATGTCCTTCTTCCATGAGGCCAGCCAGCCACTTCATGGCGCGATGGTTATATCGGTCCCTTTTCCCCAGCATGCAGTAATTCATTTTTGCTAGAATTGATACTTATTCTGCTTATGGGCTTGTCCCTTCCCAAAGTGCCTTCACCAGCATAACCACCCGAGGCCTTTCAGAATGCCTGATATATTGATATGGTAGCTCTCAGAGCATCACATAAGGCCAAGAGACCCATTTTACGGCAAGAGCAAAAGAAGTGTGACAATAGGATGCACCATGTGCCTGCTCATCAAGAAGCAGCCAGGCTAATAGAATGGGAGAATGGGCTGTTAAAGGCTCAGCTAAGTCACCACCTTGGGGAAAATACCCTGCAGAACTAGAGCACTCTCCTCTGGCATACAATATATGTGTTGAACTATCAGCCAATATAAGGCGTTATGTTCCCAATAGTTCCAGCACATGAGTGGGTTAGAGAAGGAGCATGGCCTCTCTCATCATCCCTCCCAGCAACCTTCTTGTGGAATTTGTATTTTCCATCCCTACAAACAGGATTTTCCAGGTTGAAAGGCCTTGGTGCCCAGAGGTCACAGTAAGGTTTCCAGTGAACTTGAAACTGCAACTGTTACCAAGTTACTCTGGGTTTCTTATGCTGGTGGATCAGCAAGCAAAGAAAGAATTACTGTACTGCAGGCCATGAGGAGCTGTAGTTGGGTGCAATGTGAGCAGGGAAGAAGAGTCCCTCTGAAATGCACAGGATTCACGAGGATTTTGGTGCATCCGTAGAAAATAGGTAATGATAGCAATCACAGCCCAAAGGCAAAGCAATAAGGACCTCAATCCCCTTGGGGATGCAGAGCTCAGTTATACGACAAGGCAAGTGCAGTGCAAACTGCTGGCCAAAGTGATAGAAATCTAAGATGGGAGGTGGAAGAGGAAGCTGGTGAACGGCAACTATGGCCTTAGGACCCACTGCAACTGTGGAACTGCACCTTCTTTCACTAACCCTCTCACCTTGGATCTTTTAGCAAATTTTAACTGCTACCACTTTGAGGGAATCTCTATGACTGACTAGACTCAGATCAGGGGAGACTTGGGAAACTCAGACTTAGACTCAGCCCTATAAGGAAAAAGTGAGGGCCTCTTGTTCTCAGGAAAACAGAGGCTCCAGAGTGTATTAAATGAGCCAGGTGACAGAGGGCACAGCAGGCTGCTTGGTAACAGAATGGACTGCATTAGATCATTCTTTGTTTTTTTTTTTTAAGACTTATTTACTTATTTTAGAGAGAGCAAGCATGGGAGAGAGTGAGCATATGGGGGGGGGAGGGGGTGGTCAGAAGGAGAGGGAGAGAGAAACTTAAGTAGATCCTGTATGGAGCATGGGGCTTGATCTCACAGCCCTGAGATCAGGGGCCTGAGGCAATACCAAGAGTTGGGCGCTTAACCAAATGTGCCACCTAGGCAGCCATGTGCTAGACCATTCCTAGCCACCACTTTGGGTCTCTCGGCTTCACTAGTCTCTTGCTACAGCTCTTACTGCAGCCAGTGGCTTCACAAAGGCATAGCCTGACAGCACTTTGCCTCACACCCATACTGTGCCATGCTTACCTGCTATTCTGGGACTTCTCTGATGCTAAGACATAGACATAGAAATTCACAGCAACCTTTACACATGCACACCTGGGTGTGCACGAAAATTATCTCTGTAGAGTGAACCTTTGACCAATGGGATATGGAAGCAAGCAATAAATTCCTCCCCTTTTCTCCCCTAGAGAGACATTCCTGAGACATGTTTACATGGCTCCGTGGAATCTAGTCCTGTGATACCAAATAATTAGTTGTATTCACTGGTGACCAGCTCAAAACACTTTCTTGCATTGGTTCTGTCTCCTTTTCTACCTCACTTCCCTTGTCCTTCACTCCTGATTCTTGGTGAACCTTCCCTAACAAATAGTAGCACATGAACCCTTGGCTCAGGGTCTGCTTTCTGAGGAATCCAAGCTAAGAAAAGTCTCTCTGATGATAGAAAAATAGTAAGTGAAATAGTAAGTGAGAACAGAAATGAAAATATTCCCCTCAACAGAAAAAAAAGACAAGTCAGTGTTTAAGCCTAACTGTAGATAAACAGTCCGTGGTTCCAAGTGTTCACTATGGGAATATGATTTGGTCTTGAGTCTTTGGTATCCAGTAGTAAGAACTATCGAAGTGTAGTTTATAAGCCTTTTTAAATTACCACAGGGCATTTCCATTGGAGTTCCAGAAAATTTTTATTTAGAATTCAAGAGCAGCAAACACTAACATAAGGACTTGGGTCGGCCCAGGGTAGCCTGGTAAGAAGGTGAGCTTGATCTTTAATGCCTCTGCAGACATTCTTTCAGCATCTTGTACTCCTCCCCTAAAACATTCAGTGCTATGTTCTCTTTTCTGTGTCCTTTATCCCAACCGTTTTAGCTACAAGTTATTTGGAAACGGTCACTTAAGATTTGCGTTTGAGTATTAATGACTAGTGGAGCCTAATCTGGGAGTCCTCCAAGAACCCCAGGAGGTTTTTATGGAATAACCCCTTAACTCGAAAGACTGTGTTTCTAATGAGGGAATTTCTGACATCAACAGTTGTCTGGTAGAGATAGATTTGAGGGTTCCTTTTAAAAAAATCACATATACAGTTCTTATTTCTCATTCATTTCTAGGACTTAGCCCAAGCTATTTTTTTTTGTCTTTTCAGATTATGATCTTTAACTATTAGATGAAAATGTGTGTGTGTGTGTGTGTGTGTGTGTGTGTGTGTGCGTGCGTGCGTGGTGAGGTAACCTCAGTTTTTCCCCACCATATTATTAGAAAATTGTTAATAATAAAGTTGAAAGTTAAAATAACTTCTGTTATTTTAATAACTCACTTAAGGCGAGCAGGCTTATACCTACCACTTAGATTTTTTTCACCACTGTTTTACTAGACTTGCCTTCTCACATATCTACATATCTATCCATCCCTGTATCCACCCAACAATCCATCTTATTTTTTGAAGCATTTCAAAGTAAATTGCAGGCATCAGTACTCTTTTTCCAAAATATTCCCCTGGCTAGATTTTCCTCCTAAGTAGTCTACATGTTAGGACAAAGCAAAAAAGAATTCAGCAATTGCTGCTTAAAAACTCATTCATTACTTTGGGAATCCAGACAAAGTGAAATCCATGGATGGAATGAATGCAGTTCCCTCCTATTGTCTCTCTAGCGAGAAGTTGACTAAAACCATGAACATACATTTCCTGGAAACTGAAGTCCTAATTCATTAATGTCTGTAAGAAGAAGCAGCCATCAAACATTCATTCCTATGTAGCCACCTGCTATAATAAAACCAATTCTCAACTGTTTATTCTAAATACTCAAATCATTTTGCAGTATCTTTGTGTCTGAAGCCATAAGCCATACCTTAAACCAAGTCCTAAGTTTGAGCCAGACCCACGTAAGTTGTCTGATTGCATTCCTGACCCACACAGATAGCCTTTGTGAATAAAAACAAGTTGCCCCATCTTGATCCTTTCTAAATTTATGTTCTCCCTGGCAGAGACCAGCCTTGAGTTTGCAGCCTCTCTACCAAGCACGCTTGACAACTTCAGCCCCAGTGCTCTCTCAGGCCCAGCTGGCCCAGCGCTATTTACAACCACACAGTTAAGCACTTAATTGTTTATTTATTTTGCATAGAATGGTCCTGTCTCCCCCCTGGTGTCTAAGTTCTCAGAACCTAAGAAGCCTGTCTTGTGAGTCTTAGTCCTGGGTGCTTGCCATGGGGCTAGACATGCACCTAAGACTCTACATATCCAAAAGTTTTCTTATATTCTCTCATTTCAAGTTAACGCATAATAGTAGACTGCCCGGCCTACTTGCTTCCAAACTGGCTCTGGGTACTTTCAAAGCGTTTCTCCCCGGATACGTGATCACGACGGTTAATATCAGCCAGAATACTTTTCAGTAAGTCCGCAGGCAGTCCTCATGAGCAGGGACTTAGAGACAGGGCTTTTCTGTGTTAGAGCCAGAATTCAGAAATGCTCTGCTTTTCTTGGGTAAAAAAGACCCAGGGTTTTTCTTTTCAACACCCATTTGCACTGACCTCTTTTTCTGGCTTCTCAGTAAAAGGATTAAGGACTCAGGAAGCATTGGGGGGGAAATGGCTCGTTTAGCTAGGAGGGGGCTTGGGCAAGTCTGCTGCGGTGGGGATGGAAATGCCATGAAGGAGCTTCTTTTGCTCTGTTTCTGGCCATTCTAGGATTCCAGGTCCCTGGCGAACACTGGGCCATCCCACAGAGATGTGCATGGCAGTATGTGTGTTTATGTACGTTGATAAGCGTGTCCTGGGAGTTAGCAGGACACAGGTGCTGAAGGAAGAGCTGGGGCCATTCATTCACCAACACCTTAATAACCTAAGTCGTTGACTTCCAGAGGGTCCAATCTCTTCTGAGAATGTAGCCCATGGCAATGTGTCGATCCTTACATGTGACACCTTGTGGGTGTTTAGCTAAATAATAAATATACTGATGTGCTTTAAAAATGAAAACAGATTCAGGCAATAGATAAATGTGCCTTTCTTTCTTCTAAATTTCCCCAGAGAAACTTCCTTCTCATTTTGAATTTTATACGACAGAAAAATCATCTACAAATACACTGGAAATACTGAAAATAATTTCACTGAGGTCTGATGGTAGGTGATAGCAACTGGGTCCCATGACTTGTTTCTGACCTGAGCTGGATTTAATTCTAGAAGCCAGGTGGAGTACAAAGTGACCTTCTTTTCATTATCCTTGTTTTTACTGTGATTTTACAGTGGTTTCAGTGAAGAACAGACTGAGAGAAATCCTTACGGGCTTATCATCAAAGTTGGATATAGAAACATAGATATAAGGCACCCAGCAAGAAGCCAATTGTCTAGACAAGAATGAGTCCCAGAGCTGCTGCTTTCGTGTTTCTTCCTTCATCTGCCATTCTATAAGATCATTGCCTACAATATTTTTCAGATCAATTTTCTCAGGAATGGTCTGAAAAACAAAAAAAGTAGGGAGAACAAACTTTGCTAGAAGAAATTTAAGTGCACTGGGGGAGCAGAGGCGGGGCAGCTCTACCATGATCTTGGCTAAGAAGCATCATGTGATATTGAAGGCACGACTCCATTCTCCTGTCCACATCTACATGTGCCATGGCGTTGGATTCCCATCAGAGCCCACATGCTACGATGCCTGGAGATTGAGGAGACCGCCTACAGCCACCTCAGATACAGCCCATAGGTTGCCAGATTGGGACCCCTGTGACTCATGAAGATATTTATAGGCAGTAGCCAGCCCTGCAGGAACGAGGCGGACCTACCTATTTTACAGTTAGATCCTGCTCAGAGGCAGGATGAGGAGTTAATAACTCTCTTGTCCCTCCTTAAACCCTGAATCTCACACAGGAGGCTGTTATCAAACCCATAGTCTGTTTAAGAGAGTTCCCAGAAGAGATTAAAGAAAACCCATCCTATAAAGTTTTCACGAGAGGAGGAAGTGGTATACGGTAAGCAAAGCCAACAGAACAGTTGTCGGTAGAGATGGCAGGGCTTAAATGTTAGGTTAATAGGGACAGTATTAGATGGGATTATTGTGCACATAGTAATAGAAAATCCACTATAAGAATATCTATTTTTTACTGAAGAAAAACTTGAGCTAGGCAGGTTTGGGTCACCATCTTCACAATGCAAGGATAGAGTTAGAGTCTTTGCCATTCTCTTGATCTTTCCCTCCTGGTCATAAAATGGTTGCTATAACTCCAGGCATCATGACCTCACAAAGCCATTTCCAAAGGAAGCTAGCAGAAATGTTATTCATAAGCCTTCTATTTTTTTATCAATTATAATTGTAACTAACATTTTTAAACATTTACAGTATGTCAGGGCCTACTCAAAGTACTTTATATGTGTTACATATATTTAGTTTTGCAACAGATAAGAAAAACCAAAGCCCAGAGAGTATAATTAACTTTTTCAGGGATTCACAGATAAGAACTAGAAGAGCTGAGACTCTAACTCTGGCATTTTAGCTCCAGAGCCCTTGCAGTGCCCAACCACTCTCAACTAGGGAGGAAGATATTTCCCAGAAGCCCCCAGTGGACTTCACCTTGTGCTTTATAGTTTAAACCTGGGTTGCATGACCACCCTGGCTGCACGGGAGCAGGAAATATGAGTATCTGCCTATTTCAACCTGTAGAAGGATGGGGGCTGGGAAGGTCAATTGAGTAGCCAACCCAGAGTGTCTGCCACAGTTACAAAAGAAACAATGGCCTTTGTCATAGGGGAAAGGCTCCAGGGCACTAAGGGCTTAGGTGAGAGTCTGGGGTCACAGGGCTTTTTGGCTTACTGCCACCGCGGGGGGGGGGGGGGGGGGGGGGGGGGGGGGGGGGGGGGGGGTGGGGGGCNAACAGCCAGAAATAGCGAAAACGCCAGCAGCCCAACAGTCTTATCTCTCAGCCACTCCCTGGAGTGTCTGTGCATAAGCAGTTCTTAATAAATTATTCATCCTGATTCAATAGGGAGGAAATAAAATGCAACAGGTGTGGTTCTTCTGCTTGTTGAACGGCATTAAAACAAGCTTTCAGACACTGGTCGCCTTGGGGATAGTAGCAGGACGACAAATCAGCTATATTTTAAGCTAATTACCCAAATGCTACAATGCCTGTCAAATGGGGACATTTTGTTCCAGTGTCAGTGGTCATACTAGAACTCTGGAAAGGAAAGAAGAGTATTACATAAGCAATTTGCTTTACATATACACTGAAAAAAACCTCTCGGATGCAAGACATGGTCACATTCCAAATGTTATTGTACCTACTTGTAAACTTGGATAGAACCTCATTTTAATAAGCTTGAAGAGACTTCCAAATTGCTACATTAGATGCAAATCTCATTAAACTTGAAGCCTACTGCTATACTATACTAAAATATACCGTATTGTTTCCTGGGTTTAAAATTCACTTGTACAAAGCAAATGTTAGGTGCACGATTTATTTGCAAATGACATGTGTGGGAGGGAGGAAGGGATGGATGCCAAAGGATGAGCCTGCTTTGTGCCAACCCATTAGAGCCCGAGAAGGTAAATGATGCTACTAAATCTTTCTGCGGTGACTGTAGTTGAATGCAGCACAATATCTTAATGAAAATATGACATGTTTTTCAAATGTTAGGTGGATATGTTTTGCGATTTTATAAATTGCATGGTTGTTTGTTTTTGCCCCAATTCTTCTATTTCTTTTTTGGTCAGGAACTCATTGTATTGGCACTAACCGCTAAGGAATGCTGTGAAATGAACAGGGTTTTGAGTTGCTGTTACCTGTTCAGAAAATAATGGTTCACTAAAGACAGTCGGTAACAGGAAAATGCTTAGAGCTCCAAAGCAAACCTACCCAGATCTGCTGCTTTCTCTCCTTGGGCCTGGAGAAAGCCATCACTTCTACTCTCCCTAATCTCTTTGAGCCTCAGCTTCCTTATCTGCAATATAGGGAACTGGATTCTTGTGATCTCTTTTGAAGTTGTGAGGTTCTAAAATTCTTTGATTCTACACACCCTGGATCAGGACTTAACAGAATCCCCAAATTTGATAAATATCACTAAGTCACAACCAACACACTTTCCATATGCTGTTAAGAATATTTAACAAAGCAGACAAAATACTATATGAAAAGGAAATAGCTTCATCCAAAAAAATGGATGATTCAAAGGATAAATATTTCTCAGTGCTTTGTCTGCCCGAGATTTTGTTCCTCTACATCGTTTCTACACTGACAATGTTAATATGTAAAACTCTCTCAAGGCATGGAAATAGCCTTGTTCACTTGGATGTTAAAATGGCATTTTCCCTACATTATGCTTTATGAATGGAAGGTTAATGAAATTGTGCATGTTTCAGTTTTCACTCTGCAGGTTATTTTGTAATGGGGATGAGACTGTTCTGCCTTTAATTTGGTGTTTTATTAAATTAAATGTATTTCAAAGGAAGGGCCATTTTATTCCCCTATTCTGCCTTCTATTCACAAGCAAGAGGACATGCTAACTGCTTCTCTTGTTGATACTTTGAGAAGTCTCCTGTTTCTACTGAATATGATATAAGCCCATATTTTATGGGCAGAAAAAACCCTGAATTTTCTTTAAATCAGACATCTTTAAACTAAGGCAGGAGCTTCCTTTTGAATTTTATGGTTTGCTCTCATCTCATCTTGAAAAAAAAAAAAAGCTTCAAGCCTATCAACAGTTAACTCAATGGTTTTCAACTAGTGGGCTTAACATATCCCTTAACCCAATGGTTCTCAGTGAGAGCTTATTGGCATTGGATGGGACAATATTCAGTCTGCATGACTGACCCATGCCTTGCAAGGTATTTGGCATTCCTGAGTCCCACCCACTAAATGCCAGAGCACTCTCAGATCCCTGTGACACTCATACCAGCCCCACACACATTTCCAAATGCCAACTTCTCCAAAAGAGTCCAAAGTGGAAGTGTCCCTCTGAAGAAAAGAAAAAAAAAAAAAAGTAATAATAAGAGATTAGTTTTCAAAAACCGAAAGAAGGTCTGTGTCCACATGTGGAGAAACGTGGCTTTATCATGTCTTCAGTTAACAAACCTTGGTGACTTCATTACTCCCTTGATGGTGACTCATATATTAAGAGAAAAAGCATAAGAGAGGACGTTTGAGGATCACATGACTTATAAAAAATAATACACTTTTCCTAGATTTCAGATAAGAATGGAAGCTTTCATTAAGTATCTTTATAGAAAGCACAGATTTACTTCTTTTTCATACTTCTTTATTCATATTAGAATAGACTAAGTGTGGTTCATCATAAAATGACCCTTGAGAAGTAAAGATTCTGCATAATAGGAAACACACAGGAGAACAAGTAGATTTTGTTTTCATGCTCCAGGTTCCTCTGTAATATCAAGGTTTTGAATTCCAATAAAATTCAACAAAGAGGCATTGAGTGCTAAATGAGACAGACGTTCTCTTGGGCCCTGGGAATGTAAAAGATGAGTAAGACATGTTCTCTGCTTTTGAGGCTCACAGCTCTGTCTGGGAGACCAACTCTTGGATAACCAGGATGTAAAGTAATAAACATCACCACAGAGGTACGTTTACATGCTACAGGACTCAGGTAAAAAGATAGTTGGTTTCACCCAGGCATAGAAGGATGGATGGGGGGTGGGGGGATGAGAGACGGAGACTGGAGGATCCAGAAAAACACCTTAGAAGGTATCAAATGAGTTGGACCTTGAAGGATCGATCGGTGTTTGCTAGGTGGTAATGGAGTAGGGAATGAAATTCCTAGCAGAGAACAGCATATACATGGTCCAAAAGTGTGAAAAAGAATGGAGAAAATCCAGTGTGGTGGGTCACTGGTGGAAGGGTGTTGGAGGGGAGGGTAGAATGTAAATCATGAGTGTTCAGGGTTTAGAGGGCCTGGTATGCTAGGCAAAGAAGTTGGAGCTTATTTACAGGTAGAAAAGAGTCAATTTAGATTTTTAAGCAGGAAATAATCAGATACAAGTTAACTGAATTGACCTTAAAACTTTGCTTTTAAACTCTCATTCAGGGGCACCTAGCGGCCTCAATCAGTTAAGCATCTGCCTTCGGCTCAGGTCATGATCCCAGGATTCTGGGATCAAGCCCCACATCAGGCTCTCTGTTCAGTGGGGAGTCTGCTTCTCTCTCTCCTTCTATTCCTCCCCCACTTGTGCTCTCTCTCTCTTGTTCACTCTCTCTCTCAAATAAATAAATTTAAAAAAATCTTTAAGCACTCATTCATAGAGATTTGGGAAGCCAGATTAATCCGTAGCAAATTAAAGGCACATAATATGTTTGAGGATTTCACCAATGAAAAAAATTTTTTTAATTGAAGTGTAGTTAATAGCCAGCGTTATACTCATTTCAGATAAACAGTATAATAATTTAACAATTCTATATATTACTCAATGCTCATCACAATAAGTATACTCTTAATCCCCTTTATCTACTTCACTCATGCTCTCACCCACCACCCCTCTGACAACTACCGGTTTGTTCTCTGTATTTTTGCTTGTCTCTTTTTCCTTTGTTCATTTTTTTGTTTGTTTCTTAAATTCCACATATGAGTGAAATCCTATGGCATTTGTCCTCCTCTGTCTGATTTATTTCACTTAGCATTATACCCTCTAGGTCTACCCATGTTGTTGGAAATGGCAAGCTCTCATTCTTTTTATGGCTGAGTAATATTCCATTGTGTATATACACCACTACTTCTTTATCCATTCATCTATGGATGGACACTTGGACTGCTTCCATCTTCTGGCTATTGTAAATAATGCTACAATAAACATAGGGACGCATATATATTTTCAAATTAATGTCTTCATTTTCTTTGGGTAAATACCCAGTAGTGCTGGACTGTAGGGTAGTTCTATTTTTAACTTTGTGAGGAAACTTCATACTGTTTACCAGACTGGCTCACCTGTTTGCTTTCCCATCAACAGTAGATGAGGGTGTCCTTTCTCCACATCCTTGTTGATTTTAGCCATTCTGACAAGTGTGAGGTGATATCTCATTGTGATTTTGATTTGCATTTCCCTCATGATGCGTGATATTGAGCATCTTTTCATGTGTTTGTTGGCCATCTGTATGTCTTCTTTGGAGAAATGTATATTCATGTCTTGTGCCCGTTTTTAAATTGGGTTATTTATTTTTTGGGTATTGTGTCATATAAGTTCTTTGTATATTTTGGACACTAACCCTTTATTGGCTATGTCATTTGCAAATATCTTCTTCCATTGCATAGGTTGCTATTTTGATGGTTTCCTTCACTTTTTATTTTGGTGTAGTCCCAATACTTTGTTTCTGCTTTTGTTTCCCTTGCCTGGGGAGAAATATCTAGAAAATGTTTCTAGGCTGACGTCAAAGAAATTACTATTCACTACTGTACATTTTAATGGTTTTCCCTATTCTTGATATTCCGAGTGCCAGCTCCAACCACTATTCCTTTCTAAACAAGGAAGCATGAAACATTTTTTTGTACTAGACCACCATGTTTGTATGATATATTCCTACCACCATAGGCACAGTTGATTGAGTCAGAGATTCACAGTAAGCACAAAAACAGCCATCAAAAGCCTAGGTGGATTGGCTCTGGGCTCTGGCCAGTGACAGGTACCCTTTGTTGGATAAGGACTATCTAACAACCAGATCCTCTCAGGGTGTCTGAGCACAAGACATAGACAGAGACTTAGAGAAAATGTAATGGCAAAGAAGCCATGATACGCAGAGAAAATCTCACAGAAGAAACAAGGAGGGGCTGAGAAGGGCAGAGTGGTCAGTCAGAAGCAGGAGAAAAAAAGAGATGCTAGACTGGCAAGGAGCTGACTCCTCTGGGTGGGGCACCCAGTGTCTGTCTTGAGAGGTACTCCTAAGCTTCAAGGTCTCTTGTTCCACAGCAAAAGCCCTTCTCATCACCTGTGCAAATTCTCATGCCAAGAAGCGGGCTGTGTGGTTGCTCAGATGTTTTCCTGCTCTTTTTTATGCTCTTATTGTCTTAGAAAATAAATTCAAATGAACTGAGATAACTTTTATATGTTTCTTACAAACTATAGAAAATGTACAGAACTCACTAAGTGAGATGGTGGCATTATTTCATAGTTAAGGACAGAAACAGCATTTGCTGAGGGCTCGTAATGTGCCAGGCACAGTCCCAAGAGCTGTACATGCATGATCTCAGTTCAATCCCATGACAACTCTGAGAGAGAGATTCTTCCATTATCCCCATTTTACAGATGAGGAAGCGGTCTCAGAGAAATGAAATAACATGTCCACATGCGCAGCTAGTCAGTGGCAGAACCAGGGTCTGGACTGTGACTCACTGGGCCCTAGAACTGACATTCTTGACAGCTGTACCATTGTGGTAGAGATGGCTAGTTGCTACCCACCCCCCCACCCCCACCCCGCAACTCATGCTCCACCTTCCACAGAACGTAGTTGTTGCCGAGAAGTCACTACCTAGCTGGTCACTACATTTCCCAAGCTCCTTGCTTCTAGGGGAAGCCATGGGACCAGTTTTTGCCAGTGGAATATGAGCTTTGGTTTCCTGTGAGCAGAGTGCCCTCTCCACACTCTCCTCTTCTGCCCGCTGAACACAGATGACAGGGACAAGGCTTCAGGGAACAACAGAGCCACAATGTGGAAAAGCCCAGGTACCTGAGTCATAACATGGAAGAAAATTAATTACTGAAGAGGAACACCTGTATTGTATTTGTATTTTTTTTTTAAAGATTTTATTTATTCATTTGACACAGAGAGAGAGATTACAAGTAGGCAGAGAGGCAGGCAGAGAGAGAGAGGAGAGAGGAGGAAGCAGGCTCCCTGCTGAGCAGAGAGCCCGATGTGGGCCTCGATCCCAGGACCCTGGGATCATGACCTGAGCCGAAGGCAGCGGCTTTAACCCACTGAGCCACCCAGGCGCCCTGTATTTGTATTATTACATGAGCAGGAAATAAACTGAGATGCTTGGGTCTTTGTTTCCACAGTCTAATACAGTTGTGTTGCCTCCCTTTCTTGCCTTGAATGTAAAGAGCAGAATGAGAAGCTTAAAGCTTGAACCTCTCATGCCCTGGTAGGTTACCCAGTGTTGTTAAAGGACCGTGGTAACTATCTCAATCTCACCTTCCCCCCACACCAACTATAGCTCCCTTGTTTTATTCAGCATAACAGAAAAACCAGAAGGTGTCATAAACACAGAGTGTGTTTGTAAACACATTGTTCTCATGCCTTCTCAAAATTCTTGAAAATTCAGGAGGAAACAAAACAGAGCTCTGAGCCTAGTAGCACCTCTCATCTGTTAGCGGTCTCCATTCTAGTCCAACTTATGTTTAGATTTCACTTCCTATTTTACGCTTCCACCTGCTGAATCGCACCCACCTTTGGTGTGAAAACCAGCACCTGTTTAATAGGCTCCTGAGAGATGACACAACTGTTTTCAGTAGTAAGCAAAAGAGTAACACACCTGGGAAAAGACAGAGAGACTGTAAAGGACAGAAGCTAAGAATTTGAAGAGTTGCCTATACTGCTACCCGCTTGTGAACTATGTCACTGATGTGGGCAACTGGGATCCATCCCACAGGGCTCTTAAAGGGAGACATATAGAATGCACCTGGAGTTATCTGCCTGCGGAGATGGAGAAGAAAGAATTTACCGAAGAGTAACTATTCCTATTGATGAAGGGTTGCCCTGTGGGTTGGTAAGACTCCTACACTTCCAGGTTTCACATTCATAAGGACCAGTCTAGGAGGTATATCATGCTCAGGTATCAAAGAGGCCCCATTAAAGGGAGGAGAGGAGAGGAGAAGGGGTTCTGGCAGTATCTCAGTGCTGGGAAATGCAGGTGGGACTTGAATCCATGCCTCTGGTATGTCACTGCCCACATGCCGCTGCTCACTTGGCCTGGGGGTAAGAATGCAGGCCTGAGAGTTGGAACATTTGCCTCTAATTCCGGAATTGCTACTACTGACCTAGACAAACCATTTAATATCTGGACCTCAGTTTCCTTATTTCTAACGTAGGCATACTGGACTAATTCATTATTTCCCAACATGTGTCCGATGGGAATGTTGCAGAATGTTATTTAGCAGGTATAGTTGGGAAGAAAAGGTTTTCTGCCCAAACAAGATTGGTAAATGGAACTAATGAAGTTCTAAAGATTTCTTCACTAACAGGTATCTCAGAGTCTTTATAATATATATTACACAAGATCCTTTATTTGAGAAACATCTCACAGAACTAGGTTGATTTTTATTCTAATATTTATTGAGTGCTGTTTCCCAGGAGTCATGCCAAGAATTTATCATCTTTTTATAAATTCATTTTTAATATTTTATTTATTTATTTGAGAGAGAGAGAGAGAGCACAAGCAGGGGGAACAGCAGAGGGGCAGAGGGAGAGGGAGAAGCAGGCTCCCAGCAGAGCAGGGAGCCCGATGTGGGACTCAATCCCAGGACCCTGGGATCATGACCTGGGCCAAAGGAAGATGCCCAACTGACTGAACCACCCAGATGCCCCAAAATTCATTTATTTTTTAAAAATAGTATCTGTTGAGCTCCTGCTATATGTACCACATGGTTCCTGGCACTGGCTCTACCTCCATGAATTAGACAAAATCCTGATTTTTACTTCTCCAAGTAAGATTGAGAGAAGAAAGGCAATAAATAAATACAGGAACAAAAAAATTGGTATGCATCATTTCAACTTATTCCCACAACCACCACTGAGATAGGAACTTTTTAAATTATGTCCATCTTATAAATTGTAATTTGCTGTAATTGCTTTGTAGCAATTACTGGGATAGTGAAGGTCTGGTGTTTGGTTTCAGAGGGAATTTAGTGCAACTATACCTCCTACACTTTGATCCTTTCTACCTTGTTGTCATCAGGTTTAGACTCCCCTGCCCAGGGTCAAAAACATACCTCTAGTCTGAGATTGCCTACTTTTTCATCAGGGCGACACAAACAGGACACCTCCCACTCTACAAGCCTATACAGGTGGTCTTTAAAAGGAACTACCCCTACAGGTGGCTATTTTTTCCCTTTATTAATCCATCAAATATATTTTGAGAAATTCTCATGTCTTTATCAGGCCTTGGGAACGCCAAAGTGAATTACACCTTGTCTTCTTAGTAGAGCTTTCAGTTTAGCATGTGACAGATAAAGTCAGAGCAAACCACAGTATGGTAGTTAGTGGAGCAGATACACAGTCGGGGAGCACAGAGAATAGATGCTTCAGAAGACCTTGGAAAGACTAAAAGTTTCCCCAAGTTACCAAGCAATAATGCCCATGTAAAGATTGGAATAAAATTTTTTCTTTGTGTACCTGTTCTCTTGGTGTCCAAACATACAAAAATCCTTTTGGAAGTCTACTATACTTCTTTCCCTGAACACTGTCAACTCCTATGGATTGAATGACTCTGGCCGTGAGGACCTATTGGTGGCTTATTATGGAATGAATGTTTGTGTCTCCTCAAAATTCATATATTGGAACCACACCCCACATGGTGATGGTATTAGGAGGTGGGGCCTTTGGAAGGTTATTCAGTTTAGATGAGGTCATAGGATGGAGCCTACAGAAATGGACTTAGTGTCCTTTACATGAGTCACGAGAGAGATTATTTCCTGTCTCAGTTCTCTGCCATATGAGGATACCCCGAGAAGTCAGCAGTCTGCAACACGGAAGAGAGCTTTCAACCAAACCTGCCCATGCTGGCACCTTGATAATGGACTTGCAGCTTCCAGAACTATGAGAAATAAATTCCCGGTTTTGTTTTTGTTTTTTATCACCCAGCCAGTCTATGGTATTTTGTTTTAGTAGCCTGATCTAAGACACGGCCTCTTGCTTACCTTCACTTAGTCGTACAGGTCACATTGGTTACATGCTGTCTGAATCCTTTTCCAGGCTCGTTACAAAGGCAGTGCTGGGCACAAATCCAACTGAAGAGCTTGGCCTTCATTATTGTCTTTTAACCAAAGCACAATGTCAGCTTTGTCTCTTTTATTATGCTGATAGCCAGCACTAATCAAATTTAACATTTTTGTCCTTCTATTCATTTTCTATAGCTATCATTCCTCTGATACTTCATTACCTACTTCCTCAGAAGAAATACTTTTTATTCAAGGTGGCAGGGGTGGTGGTGGAGAAGAAACGGATTGCAAAAGATTTATCCAAGCAGAAATTCCCATCAAATCAGTTAATATCAATTCAACAAAAACTGAAGTGTCTCTTTTGTGCCAAGCAGAGGCAATTTACATTCGGGGTGTATAAACTGACGTATATGCAAATAAATGAGTGGATGCCAAGCAATGTACAGATTTAATGCAATACCTATCAAAATGCCAACAGCATTTTTCACAGAACTAGAACAATCCTAAAATTTGTGTGGGACCACAAAAGACCCTGAATAGCCAAAGCAATCTTGAAAAAGAAAAACCTGGAGGTATCACAATTCCAGACTTCAGGTTATGTTACAGAGCTGTATTAATCAAAACAATATGATACCGGCACAAAAATAAACACGCAGATCAATGGAATAGAATAAACCCATGATAATCTGGTCAATTAATCTTTGACAAAGGAGGAAAGAACATACAATGGGAAAAAGATAGTCTCTTCAACAAATGGTGCTGGGAAAATTGGACAGCAACATGCAAGAACGAAGCTGGACTTTCTTACACCACACACAAAAATAAACTGAAAAAGGATTAAAGACATAAATGTGAGACCTGAAACCATGAAAATCCTAGGACAGAGCACAGGCAATAATGTCTGACATTAGCCATAGCAACATTTTTCTGGATGTGTCTCCTGAGGCAAGGGAGACAAAAGCAAAAACAAACTATTGGGACTATATCAAAATAAAAAGCTTCTGCACAGTGAAGGAATCAAACTAAGATATAACTTATTGTATGGGAGAAGGTATTTGCAAAGGGTATTTCTGATAAAGAGTTAGTATCCAAAAATATGTAAGGGCACCTGGGTGGCTCAGTGGGTTAAAGCCTCTGCTTTCGGCTCAGGTCATGATCTCAGGGTCCTGGGATCGAGGCCCGCGTCAGGCTCTCTGCTCAGCGGGGAGCCTGCTTCCCCCTCTCTCTCTGCCTGCCTCTCTGCCTCCTTGTGATCTCTCTCCCTCTGTAAAATAAATAAATAAAATCTTTAAAAAAAAGTGCTTCAAAAATATGTAAAAAACTGATACAACTTAATACTAAAAAACAAATAATCTGATTAAAAATGGCAGAAGACATGAACAGACATTTCTTCAGAGAAGACATATAGATGGCCAACAGAGACATGAAAAAATGCTCAACATCACTCATCATCAGGGAAATGCAAATCAAAATCACAATGAGATATCACCTCACACCTGTCAGAATGGCCAGTCAGGAAAAGAGTATGGAGGTTCCTCACAAAGTTAAAAATAGAACTATCCTGTAATCCAGCAATCGCACTCCTAGGTATTTACCCAAAAAATGCAAAAATACTCATTCAAAGGGATACATGCACTCCTATGTTTATAGCAACATTATTTACAATCACCAAATTGTGGAAGCAGCTCCAATGTCTATGGATAGATAAATGGATAAAGAAGATGTGATATATCTATCTACCTATCTATATATCACATCTATATATATCTATATATATCACATCATATATATGTATATATATATATACATACATACACACAATGGATTTTTATTCAGCCATAAAAAAGTGAAAGCTTGCTATTTGAAACAACATGGATGGAGCTAGAGAGTATAATGCTAGGAGAAATAAGTTAGAGAAAGATAAGTATCATATGATTTTGCACATGTGTGGAATTTAAGAAACAATAAATGAGCAAATAAAAAAAAGAGGAGACAAACTAAGAAATAGAACCCTATTTTTTGTTTGTTTGGTTCGTTTAGAGAGCACATGAGTGGGGTGGGGAAGATGGGCAGAGGGAGAGGAAGAGATAGAACCTTAAGCAGCCTCCTCTCACAGCACAGAGCCCCATGTAGGGCCTCATCTCATAATCCTGAGATCATGAACTGAACCAGAGACTTAACTGACTGAACCACCCAGGTACCTACCCCAGACTCTTAACTATAGAGAAAAAACTGATGGCTACCAGAGGGGAGGTCAGTGGGGAGGATGCATGAAATAGGTGAGGGGGATTAAAATTTCACTTATCGGGCGCCTGGGTGGCTCAGGGGGTTAAAGCCTCTGCTTTCGGCTCAGGTCATGATCTCAGGGTCCTGGGATCGAGGCCCGCATCGGGCTCCCTGCTCGGCAGGGAGCCTGCTTCCCCCTCTCTCTCTCTGCCTGCCTCTCTGCCTCCTTGTGATCTCTCTCCCTCTGTGAAATAAATAAATAAAAAATCTTTAAAAAAAAAAAAAAAAAATTTCACTTATCATAATGAGCACTGAGTAATGTACAGAATTGTTGAATCTCTGAAACTAATATAACACTGTATGTTATATTGTATACCTGAGACTAATATAACACCGTATATTAACTGTACTGAAATTAAAATTTAAAAATTAATAAAAATTAATAAAATAAATCAATGGAGGGTCAGATGGATGGGTAGATATAGATGGGAGAAGTGTCAAACAGATAAAGCAGGTGCCTCTGCCCTCCAGAATCTCACCAATAGAAAAACGGTTACACCCTTAGTCAGATATATGCAGTAACTACAGTTGCCATGTTGTCTAAACCAAAACTGCCAAGTACTGGCATGCTTATGCGGATAACTGATAGAATATTTGAAACTGAGATTGCCAGAGAACTAGGACTGAAGTTCACTTTACCCGTTACACAAAATGAAATATAAGAGAACAAATTAATTCTGACCAGGAAAAGAGGGACATCCACACAAAGGAATTGGTATATAGGTGGTCTATGAACAGTGAGCAGGATTAGTCCATCAAGCAACCAAGAAGGACAAAGCTTTGGGACAGAAAGAACACTGTGAGCGACGGCACAGAGCGGGGTAAGCCCATTCTCTAGTGGGGCTGGAGGGTTGGGATTCTGCCCTGAGGTGCTGGGAGATGAAGCTCAAGAGAGGGATTGGGGCTGGTGGTGAGGGGGGTTTTTGCTCGATAGAAAATGAGGAGCCATAGATGAAGAGGTACTTTAAACCTGACATGGGAAGGAGGACACAGGATTCTGACAACACATCTCAAGCTCCAGAAGGCCAAAAACCATGTCTTCTGGTTCACATCAGTTCCACAAATAAACTGTAGAGCTTGAAGGGAGATTAGAAGGGATCTAGTGTCTAGTCCAATATCCCTCAGTCCAAATGAGAAAAATTAATGACTTAAATGACTCATGTACTACCTAGTGATAAAAACAGATTCCTGCTGCCACTTACTATCTCTGGTTTTAGGCAAATTATTTAACCTTTCCAGCTCTTAGTTCCCTCATCTGTAAGAGGATGGTTGTTACCATGATCCAGTGATAATACAAGTACAATGTTTGGTAATAGGCCTGATTGTGTAGGAAGAACTCAATATTCACAAAAATTATGGTTAACAACAAAGATAGTAACTACATTATTAGCGAAGTTCCCTCATCCTGTCCAAAGCCCTTTTATGTATGCCCGTGGTGCCCAATCCTGGCTGATTGTCTGAATCACCCAGGATGTCTTAGTTATAAATTTCCTGGCCTACCCCAAACCTACTGAATGTGAATCTTGAGGTGGTTAGGGAATCTGAACTTTTGAAAAGCTTTCTAGCTTTTCTTATTTCTTATTTCTGCCAATAAGCACTAGGATTAAAAACAACTGGCCATATTTCCTGCTTTTCAAAGTTTATTTTCTTAGTCTTTGGATAAGAACATGGAATTACTTCCCATGTTTCAGTCCTTTAACTGTAGGTGCAGGAGGGGGGTTGGGGGAAAGGGTATTGCATATAATGCTGGTATCCCAGGAGGTTAGAAACACACATCTGCGCTTAAAAGAAAGGACGGATTGGACGGCAAGATTGGAAATGGGATATTCATCACTGGTGGAAATGATTAATTATGCCCATTTTGCACATACATTTGCATGCTTCTTAATATAACATATGCAAATACATCTTTAATAGCATGACTTGTTTGCCAATGTTGAATGCTAACTGTAAATAATTTCTTTTTTTTGTAGTGTTTAGGAAACTTCAATATGGCACTTGCTGGCAGACAGTTGCTGTCTCCTGGATTTAGCAACATATTAAGTAATCATTTCAGAAACATTTTCCACTTACTACTAACAAAAGATGTCTAGACAATAATTTGTAGTTGTCTATGAAAATAGAGGATAGGTAGAGCAGGAATAATTTAAACTTATGGAAAATTGAAAAAATGTGACCTATAGTTTCTGTTTTTTTCTTACTAAGTGTTTGTTAATACAGAGGAAAAATAAACCATTAGAAGTTTTACCCCTTCCTTTAAGATCCCAGTTACTTTTTCTGGTGATGTCACCAACAACCAACAAAATATGGGCAATAGAATAAAGGAGAGAAAATAGCCAAGGGCCCCGGCAATCAGTACCTGGAAAGATTGGTCACTGAATACCCCCTTGTTGGCATCCTCCTCCCCCTGCCCTCCTGTTCCCCACACCCACTGTCTTCAGTCTGTAGAAGAATCCCAGAAACACTGGTCCAACCTGCAGATTCTTGGGACCCCACTTCCAGAGTTTCTTCCTAGACACAGAGTATCTAGGGGTGGACCCAGGACTCCACACTAAGGGCAGTACCTTCTCTCCCCAACCAACCCTGTGATTTTGATATGGACAGTCCTCAGGATACACTTTGAAAAACACTGCCCTGAATAACGCGGAATCTCAGTGGGGCTCCTGGACCACCAACATCACCTGGGAATTTATCAGAAATGTAGAATCTCATAACCCTTCTAGCCTGCTCAGTCAGAATCTAGATTTTAACAAGATCCCCAGGTGATTCATAGGCACACTGAAGTTTAAAAAGCACTGGTCTAGAGCAGGCATCTTCTTACCTCTGCATATGTGAACCTATTTGCTTCCCCCACAGCCCTACCCTTCTAAATTACCTGGCACTGATGAGTTCTCAGGATGGGTCCCCAGATGAGCCAGAAACTCTGCGGGGTGGGCCTACCAGTGTGTGTTCTAACAAGCCCTTTCATCCAGGTAATTCTGATAACTACTAGAGTTTGAGAACCACTGGCATTGATAATGTTACTGGCCTGCATTTAAAAATGAAATTCACTGGAATATTCAGCATCTTCTGCTGTGTATAACAAATAGGCCAATGTCATATGATATAAAGCAAGTCACAGACTCTTCCTTCATATTGTCCATCCTCCAGAATCAGTCGATCCTATAATATCTCCTACCTCCTACTTCACTGGTGAAGAGGATGCTTTGACGAATTCAAGTGTCAGAGGTGATCTTCTCTTGCAGTAATTGATGAAATGCCAGGATCTGAGAAGAACCTGGGTAGCTGTGCTGTATAATGGTATCAGGGGATAAGGGGATAATTTTTCAAATGAAAAATAACTTCCTGATCCAAAAATCTTGGAGGTTACAAATTGGTATTCTCTTCTTTCTGACAACTGACCCAACTGAAACAGCCTGAGTGAAAATACCAAGGTTGGATGATGCTCAAAAGAGAGCCCCTGAACACGAACTGGGGTGCAGAGTGTTGGAAAGGTCAGGGAAATTATGACTGGGACACTGAGCAAGTCCATTTAAGCTGAATGCATCCACCTTTGTTTCACTCTTGTTTGGACTTCCCAATAGATTGTTAAACTCAATGCCTAATCTAATACCAACTAGCTCTAACTTAGAGGTTTTTGTTTCCCTCTTGCCCTGCTCTCAGTGTCATCTGTCTTGGGCTCTCTCTATCTCTCTGTCTCTGTCTCTCCCTTTCCCTGTCTCTGGTCTCTTCCTCTCCCTGCCTCTTCATCACACTCTATGTCCCCTGCCTCTGACTCTCCCTAGCTTCCCATCCCAATCTCTTTAATGAAGATTCAGCATACCTCCCAGGGGATAGGGACGGGGGCG
>LNAC01000227.1:1629259-1652227 GCA_002007465.1 Ailurus styani | reverse complement strand
GGGGTGGGGGGGTGGGGGGGGATTGCTATATGGACAAAAGCAGAGAGGCTGCCAATAAGGTTTTTGTTGGTACTGTTGATTACTTTTTCTGCTGTTGGAGATTTGCATGTTATCCTGCTATCTCTGCTCCCCCCGCCCTTTTTTTTAATTTGTGAGTGTTTGCCGTAGATCATTATCATGATAGTTCTCGATGGGACTGGAGTACTAGTTTATCAAAATGTCAGCATAAAGACCAAAAGTCAAGCAAATTTGCTGCAATAAGGAGAGGCTGTAAATTTGCTGTCAGTTAAGAAAATCCCCTTGAATTCAAAGTGCAAGCCTAGCTGAAAGCATTTTTTAATAATTGTGACTGAATGAGTGTGAGGTTAACCCAGTGTGCGTGCACTTTGATCTTGTGCCTTGTTAAATTTCTTAGTTTTAATAATTGGTGCCATTATTTATGCTATGATTTCAGGAGCTATGCTATCAGGGACTGCCTAAAATATAAAATCAGTTTCATTTTGCTAATTTCATTTGTTGAAACTCACACTATCCCCCTTTTATTCTTTTAGAATGTTAATGATAATGTACCCTGGAATAACTTTCTTCTTCAAGTCTTAATTATAGTTTGGTTGAAATACTGAACCATTTTAACATTGAAAATATTTGGCAAATAAGCCTGATAAGAGGAATTTTATAAAAATTCTCATTGTGTCTTGGATAAAAGCACAAAGAGAAGAAGCATGTGGAGAAAGACCTTTATATCCTTGGAATTTTATGTCTTTCTGCAATACACAAAAATGGAGTCACAGCAGACAAGAAAGAAAGAAAGAAAGAAAGAGAGAGAGAGAGAAAGAAAGAAAAGAAAAGAAAAGAAAGATTTCCTCAAATCTAATTATCAAAAAGCAATTCATCTTGCTTGAGTATTTCAATCAACGCATCCCTCAAGCCACTTTCTCAGTTCGCCTTCCTGTCTTGATGTGGATTTTTGTGCATGTGTTATCATTTGAAGAAACCTCTTAGCAGATGGTAGAAAAAATGCTGTTTTGCTAATTTTATGTTTTATTTCTTAATGACCTACTTCTCTGCAGCAGCTTTAGTGGACTGGTTTAAGCTCAGTTTGACTTTTTGGAGACTGCTTTACTGTGGCAGGGACTCAGCTGGGATAGAGCCAAGATGTTTACATGACTGTGGTGGGGGATGGGGGTGGTTACATCGCCTCAGCTTTTGCCACTTTTGGAGAGAGCTTACAAATTGTAGGCACTCAGAATAAGTAGCATCATTCGTGGGCGTAAAATGCCCTAAGGATATGGAGTGATTTAGAACTCCAGGATTCAGTGAAAAGAGGAAGTTTGGGGCTCAGTTGTCTCAGGCAACTGGATCCAATGGTAAGGCTCTGGTGTGACTTTGGGTAAATCATTTGACCTCAATTCTTCATCTTTAAATAAGGTGAATATATGCATTTTCCTTTTATTGAAATACTGCAAGTTATCAGGGAAGTATTAGCCAACCACAAAGAAATCTTTTTACTTTAAGACAATTATTTTAGGTAATGTTTTGCAAAGAGTGCTTAACACAGGCAGCTTCAACCTACAATTCTGTGCAAATTGAAGGTGCCATAAAGGACATTAGCTCTCAACTGGAGGGGTCATTGACAGAATAATTATTTTATTTCCATAAAAAGGAAGATGGGCTGGGCTTTTTGTAAATTTGGTCTTTTGAAGCTAAAGTTGAAATTGTATGCATAATTTACTGAGTCAGTATTTTGTAGCCTAGATCAAATGACCTTGCTACATTAATATTTCCATCAAATGTGAATACTCTTGGTGAATCAATAAAGCAAAACATAAGTACTCAATTGAGTTCTCCCTTTGCAATCACTATGTTTTGCTCTGCTGGGTTTCCAGAACTTTGTGCTCCAAAGGCTTATATTTTAGATAGTACTCTCCAATAGAACTTTCTATGGTGATGGAAATGCTCCAGGTTGGTGCTATCCAAGATAGTTGAGACCAGCCACATAGAGCTATTGAGCCTTTGAAATGTGGCTAGTGTAACTGAGGAACCAAAAATTCAAATTTTGTTTAATTTTATGTAATTTAAATTTAAATCACCACATAAGGCTAAAGACTACTTTATTGGATGGCCATTTTAATCGAAGACAAAAATCAATGCCCATAAAACCTATTAGTGACCACCCATAAAGAGGTATACAAGGAAATGTTATCTTGGACAAAGTCGATCTTGAGCTAAACCTGGTAGGCTAGAGTAAAGCAGAAAGTGGAAGAGAAGAGCAGATGTTTTGGGCTGAGGGAGTAATAAACCAATGACATGAAGACAAGAAGAGCCTGTTGCTATGTCTGAACAGTTAGGAGATCACCTTGATGGGTGCTGAAGAGTCCTGCTAGAGCCGAAGGGGAAAAAAGACTGGTGGTGAGGGAAGAAGGGAAGGGTGAAGGGTGAACGCCTATCATGTACCAGGCACTTCACATGTGTAACAGGACTTAATCTTCACAACCAACTGATGCATGGTTACTACTCTTATCCTTCTACTCTTATCCTTCTTTTATGCCCAAGAAACAGATTCAGGGAAGTTATGTAATTTTTCCCAAGGTCATAACCTAGAAAATAGTGAGCTAAGGTTGAAAACCCAGATAACTTTCCTCAAGATGCCATGCCCCTTAACCATATCACTCCACCTCAGTGGTCGAGAATGCAGATTCTGGTATCATTGCTCTTCTGTCTCTGTTAACTTATAACTATATGCATCTATAAATTAAGGACAAGAAAAGTACATCATTTAAGATCACTGGGTTAGGATTATATAAGCTATTGCATGTGGTGCACATAGCAGTGCCTGGTACATAATAACAGCTCACTAAATCTTTGCCTAATGTTATTATATCAGAAACAGACTCCAAAGGCAGCAAAGTAGTTAGGAGTTGCGTAAGTAGGCATTAGGCAATTATTGCAGCTTCTTGAACTGAGGATTGCCATGTTGAAACTATTTTATTATAAAAGACAAAGGACAGGGGTGCCTGATTGGCTCAGTCTAAAGAGCATGTGACTCTTGATCTCAGGGTCATGAGTTCGAGCCCCACATTGGATGTGGAGTTACTTAAATACATAATTTTTTTTTAATTTTAAAAAATAAAGGATAAACGACAGAAGGGGACAAAGGAAGGAAGACTGGAATCAAGGAGGCCTCCACAAAGCAGATATTCAACAGATGACAAAGTTTTATTTTATTTTTGCCCTAGACACGAGAATAATAAGTATTAATTGGGGGTAATTTTTAAATTTCAAACACAGACAAGGAAGAAAATGAAAATCTCCCATAATACCATATCTAAGAGATAATCACCATCAGAATTTTGATATATATCCTTCCAGGTTTTTGTTTTCTGTTTGTGTGTGTTAATTCACATTTTAAATTTACCATATTTACCCACAGTGAAAGTCATACCTTTGGTGTACTTTTCTATGAATTTTGGCTAATGCACACTGTCATGTAAGAACCAGTACAATTAAGATACAGAACAGTTCCTTTGCCCTAAAAATTTCCTTTTGCTGTCCTTACTCCTCCTACTGCCAACCCTAGCCCCTGGTGACCACTGATCTGTTTTCTATTCCTATAATTTTGTCTTTTCTGGAATGTCATATAGTGGAATTATATAGGAGTTAGCCATTTGAGTCTGCCTTCCCTCGTTAGCATAAGGCATTTCAGGTTTATCCATATGTATATAAGTAGTTCATTTCTTTTTATTGCTGAGTAATATTTCACTGTATAGATGTACCACAGTGTATTTCCATGCACTAGAAGGACATTTGAGTTGTCTCCAGTTTTTAGCAATTTGAAGAAAACAACTGGAAAATAAGTTTTCATTTCTCTTAGGTAATACCTAGAAATGGGCTTGCTGGACCATTTGTTAAGTAAATGTTTATAAGAAAATGCCAAACTCTTTTTCAGAGTAGCTGTACCACATTTGTATGTCTACTAGCAAGTATAAGTGTTCTGGTTGCTCCACATCTGGACCAACACCTAATCAGTATGATCAGGTTTTTATTTTTTTTTAAGCCACTCTAACAGGTATATAGTGCCATATAATGGTCATTTAATTTTAATTTCCTTATACAAATGTTGAGCATCTTTAGATGTGTTTTTTATTTTCCAATAGAGAAAATGTTATTTTTCCTTTTCCAAATATATACCTTTTATTTCTTTTTCTTAACTTATTGCATTGACTAGGACCTTAAGTATGGTGTTGAATAGGAGTAGTGAGAACAGACATCCTTACCTTGGTCCTGTTCTTAGGGAGAAAGTATTCATTCTTTCGCCATTGGGCATGATGTTAGCTGTAGGGTTTTTTTGTAGATGCCCTTTATTAGCTTAAGGAAATTTCCTTCATTTTCTAACTTGCTAAAAGGATATTAATAGATGTGGAATTTTTTCAAATGCTTTTGTGTAGATATTGAGAATATCAATATGATTTTTCTTCTTTGGTCTATTTATATGGTGAATTACACTGACTGATTTTCTAATGTTGAACTAGCCTTGCATTCCCAGAATAAATCCCACTTAGCCATAATATACTACTATCTTTTACATATGTTGTTGTATTTAATTTACTTGTTCGTATTTGTATATTTTTAAAAACAAAAACAGAATGACACCATATATACTCACTTGTAATCTCTTTCTGAAAACTCATATTTTCTTTAAATGTAGAGAAAATACATGTTTGCGAAGTTCTTTCTGATTACTTCAAGACATTCATTTTTTTTCCTATTTTTTCTTGGTAGAGGAATAGATAGTTTTATTTATTTATTTATTTATTTACTTACTTACTTATTTATTTATTTGGCAGAGCGAGAGATTACAAGTAGGCAGAGAGGCAGGCAGAGAGAGAGGAGGAAGCAAGCTCCCTGCTGAGCAGGGAACCCCGTGTGGGGCTTGATCCCAGGGCTCTGAGATCATGACCTGAGCTGAAGGCTGAGGCTTTAACCCACTGAGCCACCCAGGCACCCAGGAATAGATAGTTTTTATGTGTATTTTGTTTCAGTTTCATTAAATTCAAAGTCTGGAATGAGAAATTTCCAACCCACAAAACCAACTCTTAGGTGTAAACTTTGAAAAGAACTATTCACATCTTGACAAAATATGAAGAGAAAACTGTTCTAAGTTTCGAAGGCCATTATAATGGTGAGAGCAAAGGGATGAACAAAGACCCCTGAAATGCAGCTACTATCAGGGATCTAGGGAGTCCAAAATTTCTGTCATGTCATAATTACCTTAAATAACTGACATACTTAAATAACCGAAGTAAGCTATTTTTCTTTTATTAAACAACATTTGTATAGATAGATAGAGATATAGATATATACTTATGCATATACATAGGCTTAAAGAGAGCATCAACAACTTTTCGATAAGTTTTATTCTGAAGTGTTTTGTTTTATTGTGTTTGAGGTATTTCTTAACTGGACAAGTAAGTTTTTAGATTTTTTTTTAACAGAAATGTGAATATTTTCTACTTCAGAAAAAAAAATGCTTTCAAGACTAATATGCTCTAGGAACCCACTTTAGGCCTACTTTTAGAACCTCAAAATCTGGGGTTTTTTTCCAAGTTTTATTTTAGAAAATGCAATCTAGTTACTCTTCACATCCTCATAAAGAAAATGACGTTGCTTTGTTTTATATGTGAGACAGAGTTCAAGATAATGGTAAATCTTGCCAAAGGCCTCAAGGACACTAAGCATGAACTCTGGGAGGAGCTATTTTGGGCTTGGTTTGGTTTTGTTTTGTTTTAGTGTCTCTCATTCCCAGTCCGTGTTAAGATGGGTTTGGGTCTCTCAAAATGTTTGCACGAGAGGATGAACTTCAATGTTTGCATCATTTCCCCTGTTTTACACTCTCCTCTCATAGACCACAGCTGAGACTTTTAAAGAAAAGGCGCTTTGGGCAAGTGCAAAGTGGTATTGTCATGTTGCTACTGGAGCAGTCTGTGAGAGCCAAGAAAATAGGACAGAATAAAAAGGAAGTAAAATAAGTCATAGTGAAACCTTCTCCCTCAGAGGAAGGAAAGCAAACATTGAAATATTGCTTTTTCCTGGCTGCTTATTAAAGGGGAAATTTGCCTACTGTGCTGGAAGATTCTTTTATTCATCGTTCTGTTGATGCAGAGCATCTAAGTTGAGGTTTGGTTTTGTATGCATCACTCATTCTGTTTCTTAAGGTGAACTCTACTGACAGTAAGTATTGAACAGATTCAGCATTTCTCTGATTGCAAACGATGTTGATTTGTTTTAATCATTCAATAATTTATCCTAGACCAATTCCCCGAAACAGTCTAATTTGAACATGTTTTGCTGCAAAGTCTTTCCACATTTCTGAGATACATGGAATCATTGTTTATATGAGAGTAAAGTCTTATTTTATTTCTGATATGTATCAGTTTGTTAAAAGTAAGATGCTATTTGGATATTTTGTGGAGCTGACATAATTTTGTCACTTTCAGAAATGTTTAGGTACAGGATATTGTAAATTAATTAACTAATATAAAAACCTTGATTTATAGGTATAGAACTGTAGTGTCACATTATGCAATTAAATACCCCACATTCTATTTTCACAAGTATAAGGTCATTGGTCTAAATTGCAATTATATAATTTCTGTTATGATTGTTGGTGATTGGTATAATTTGACTAATTATTTCCTAAACAATGGAAGTTGGCTGGGACTCAAGTTGCAACAAATGCTTTTTTATATGAGAAGAGCAAGGAAACTGAATGCTTTTCTTCTTTTGTCATTCATTATGATGGATTGCAATTAATCATAAATACTGCACTGGTTGGGGGTGGGATATAGAAAGCTTTCTTTATTCAGGATCATCTTTCCTGAATGGGATAGAAGGAAACCCTCCAGAGAAAAGTAAACGATCATGTTTAGAGAAACATCACATTGACTGACTAATTGGAAGGATAGTGGAAAAATCCCACAGGAAATAGTCCGGAGCCTGTGACTTTTATAGTCAATACTCTTCTTAGACAGAGCAAACATTCCTTTTAATGACATAAAAATCCATTTAAATTGAAAGTACCATCTGCCCAACCTTTTTATCTGACCACAGGGTCATGAATAACCATCGTCAGATAAGGAAATAATAAAAACGTTTTGTAAAACATAGGATAAACTTGTGTCTAAACAGTAAGAGTGCAGTTACAAATCCGGCCGCGTTGCCTTTTGAAAAGCGACTTGTACTTTCAGGGAACTAAATACTACATAATTTACTAAAACCTTTTTAGCCTTTCCAACTTTTTCCAGTAATTTCTTTGTCTGTTTCAACCACAAGCTTTGAAGAAATTGGTGATAAGAGAACTTGGTCATTGTCACTCCAAAAGCATGGAGATCTGGTAACACAGAACCCCACAATTCAAAGTAGAAAGTTAGGGAAGAGAATAGTGTGCACTATTCAGCTATGCACCCTAACTCTTAGAGATTGCACTGGTTCTTAGGATTTCTTAGCATCTCTGCTGGGGCTGAGGAACCCACCAGCCCCTAGAGGTGAGTGGGAAGGTATAAGGATCCTTTCCTGAGGGTGCTGATGGGACATCCCAGGCTTAGAGTGGTCCACTAGTTCCTTCTGAGAAACTCTTCTAGGCAGTGAGGTTTTCCCAGTCAAAGCGACAGGAGTGAGAATTCCATCTCTCTTACGGCCACTTCCCACAGATTCTACGTAAAGAGTTGCCCTGTTTTCCCTAACACCTTGCAGGGAGACTTGTCCTTTGGAGAGTGTTCAAAGAGGTTGTAATTCCATGTCGCTAAATGTATCCTCAATGCCAGAGAAATTCCTATTCAAAGAATAACAGATTGTATAGGGCAAGTCTTCCATGCTAGTATCACATTCCTAAATTAATGGTATGGTTTCTGAGGTATTAAATGAAATAAATTCCTTTTAGTACTGCACAACGTACCATAAATAAAAATGTAAGCTCCTCATTTAAATCCTATTTGAGCGTTTTACACTGCTTACCTTAGAGATTGTCTCATTACCTTGGCAATTAACAACAGGTAGGCAGAAACAAGCTAACCATTGTGGAACTGGACCTTGTGGAAACAAAAGAGGCCTTCTGGGAGGAGGTATGTCATATTGTTTAAACATGTCAGATCTGGAACCCTGCTGCCTGGGTTAAATTCTTATCCTGCCATTACCAGCTATGAATCCTTAAGCAAGTTGCTTAACTTCTTTGGACTTTCATTTCCTCATTTGTAAAGTGGAATATGTAATTGTACACACCTCAAAGGATTATTACGAAGATTAACTGAGATCATTCGTGTCAAATTCTTGATAAATTTTAGCTGCCACTACCTATTTATCTACTTTGATATTCCTTCTTCTGGCCTTTCACACACCAGGATTATTCAGAATTTATTATTAGTCAGAATTACTATTGAGACTTACTTAGTCTACCCAAATTCTGAATGCCTAAACAATCCTAGAAAAACCTATTTACTCTTTAGGTACAAAATAGACACATTTCCAGTAAAGGCCTATCTGTGTTTCTCTCAACATTGCCAGGATATTCTTACACCATAATTATACCCAAAGTTATTTAAGTGGGCCCAGAGCCTCTAAGAAATTAGGCAAATCCAAACTTTGCAGGCTAACTAGCATTCTGACGATTTCTGAAATTCATGATTATAGACATCCCTAGTCCACTAGGGACATACATACTCTTCTCACTTGTCTTGCTAGAGAGAGCTTTGTAGTTCCACTGGCCCCTTTCAGGCTCAGAGAATTGCTTTGTTCATTTTAGAAGATGTAGTAAAATGTGAAAGGAGAAGATATTTGAGTACCTACATAGCCTTGTGCCCATCTGGCCTTTGATGGGTTGTCAGTGGTTTGGTTCCTGGAGTTCATATTTTGAGTTATGTGTGGATTAGAAGCTATTGGCTGGCATTTTTTTAAAGCCAGGACAAAAAAAGTTACTTTGGTTTTTTTAGGTCATAACATTTATGAATGTTATTAAAGATTAGTATGGAATATAAAAAATTGTTTTCCTTCGAATTCTTGACCTAAAAAAGTAACCTTTTCATTTTAACTTCTGAGCTTACCTTACAATACAAGCAGATAGACTATAGCAATATTATACTCCTTAGGTGCAGCAGAAAACATTTTATGTTTCTTGGATGCTGCAAAATCTAAACTGGAGAAGTCAAAGTCAATTTATGAACACTCCAAGATCTTGCTAAGGAAATAGCTAGGAAATTCATAGGAAAGGGATATTTATCCTTATGATAGACGCAAAATAATCTCAGAACACTTCCCTAAGTGACTCTACTATTCTGTGCAGGCTATGTGAGATTGTGAATGCATCGAGTTTACTTAACATGATGCTTTTGGGAATGTGGTGTAATTGAAAGCTCTGGAGATAAAACTAGCATCAATTGAGTTGCAAAGTTCCTTTTTAAATAAGAGCTGTTAAATTATACTGCAAAATGTTGGAGAAAATATTACACACTATCTAAATGTGAAATTAATGTCTCCCTCAGCATTGCTATAAGTAGTGCATCTTAACTTAGTTCATAATTGAGCGAATTGTTTCTTTTGTTTCTGGTGATTCAGATTTCTCTTATAATAATTCACCTTTTTCTTATCTCTCTGTAATCAAGTTCTGTCACTAGGCTAGGATGAACTAGTAAATTAATGCCTCCCAGGAAGGAGTTAATAAGTCATGGAACAAAGAGGTAAATATCTACATGATTTTCTGAAAGTGCAGCAAATTTGCATCATGATTTTCTTTGGTGAGTTAGAGCCATAGCCATTTCACCAGTGCTCCTCTTTCTCTTTTGTAACTTGTGTCTTCATTTATGTGACTCATTTCCCTTGTTCAGCTTGTCTCCATGGACACTAGCTATCCAATAAGACACACTTTGGGCATTTTAGGAGAGAGTGCATACAAGTGGTAGGGGATGGACAGACGGAGAGGGAGAGAGAATCTTAAGCAGGCTCCATGCCCAGTGCCAATCCCCAGTGCAGGGCTCAATCTTAACAATCCTGAGATCATGACCTGAGCTGAAATCAAGAGTTGTTCATTTAACTGCCTGAGTCACCCAGGAGCCCCCCACATTTGGGCATTTTTTTAAATTTTAATTTTATTTTTTCAGTGATCCAAGATTCATTGTTTATGCACCACACCCAGTGCTCCATGACATTTGGGCATTTTAAAACAGGATATAAATCAGCAATTCTCAACCTGTATTTTCAGTATCCAAGGGTGTATTGATATAAATCAAGGGCTGTCTTTAGTTCTTTAAAAATAAGCTCAAAATGACTCTGAATTTCAAGATGCTACTGAAAATTAGAATGAATAATAATTGTGTAACAACTTCCTTTCTAAGATTGGAAACACTATATACTTGAAGAATTCTTGGTATAAATGCAATGGTCTGATTGAAGAAATTGGTTGCTAAGCAAACAACTGAATTGTCTTAAAAGCATAATTTAAGTTATACCTGCTTTCACTTTTGGATTCCATTCTCTTCCCCCACACCCATGTTATCTGGAGACACGGTGTTGATATTATAAAATTTACAAAGAAAGTAGACTCTGCATCTTTCATTTCACCATTGAAATGTTTAGGCTCTATAGATCATTATCATTTTAAAAATTGGCTTCCTTCAGCAAAATGAAATCATAGATGTGTGATTTTAGAAACTCTTCATTTTACAAATGAGGAAAACTAGTCCCACAACATTAATGGAATTATTTGAGTTTACCCAACTAGTTAGTAACAGAGTTTACTACCAAGACTTCTCCTGCCAGTATTGTATTTTTTTTTCCCACTACACCAGACTGCTACTAGTATGGCATGTCTCCATCTATCTTTTTTTTTTTTTTTTTAAGATTTTATTTATTTGACAGAGAGAGAGAGCACAAGTAGGCAGAGTGGCAGGCAGAGGAAGAGGGAGAAGCAGGCTCCCCGCTGAGCAGGGAGCCCAATGCAGGGCTCAATCCCAGCATCCTGGACTAGATCCCAGAACCCTGGGTTCATGACCTGAGCTGAAGGCAGACGTTTAACCAAATGAGCCACCAAGTACCCCTCCATCTATCTTAGAATAAAGCAAGTGACAAGGCAAGGAAATAGAAAAATGAAACTTGGCAATTCGGGGTAAGGTCAATAACATTCTTTCTTTCCTTTTTTTTTTTTTAAAGATTTTATTTTTATTTATATGACAGAGAGAGAGATTACAAGTAGGCAGAAAGGCAGAGAGAGAGGAGGAAGCAGGCTCCCTGCTGAGCAGAAAGCCCGATGTGGGCCTCGATCCCAGAACCCTGAGATCATGACCTGAGCCGAAGGCAGAGGCTTTAACTCACTGAGCCACCCAGGTGCCCCAATAACATTGTTTCTTAAAATGTGATCTAAGGACCACTTATATTAATTACCTAGTTGCCTGTTAAAAAGGTAGATTCCTAGACCTTTCTGTATGCTACAATTTGCATTCTATATGCCAATGATACCCTACATGTTTCACTAGATTCTTATTTAATATGTTTTAAATTGCTGTAATAATATAACATATTCCCATTTGAGAAAGGTGTAATGTTTTGCAGTGGATTCTAAGGTGTAGTGCAGAGGAGTCCTGTGGTGAAAGGGAAGGGCATTGAGTTTAGGTTCCAATCCAGGTTCTACTACCTTGCTGTGTGGGTCTGGGCCAGTTACTTAACTCTCTGAGCCTCCAATTTTTCTTCTTTAAATAAGAATAATGCAGCCCTTTCAGGATTGCTGAGAGATCATGGATATAAAATACTTGGCAGTCACTGGGCCTAGTGTAGTAGAGGCACATACCTATTCATTACTGTCTTTACCTAAGCTAATACAACTATGATTTTCCACACCTCTTCCCTTACCTTGCAAAGTGGAAATACACTAAATTCTACATTGTTTCGGCAGACCTAGCTACCACGTGTGGATTGTTCCTGTCCTTTGCTTCTCCCCCTCTCCTCTGTGGCTTCCTGCCTACCTTTTGGATATTTCACTGTTCATTTGTCACCTCCACCAGGAAGAAAGGGAAAATAAGAAATTTGACTCAAAGCATCCATTTTCCTCATGTTATTACTTTTAATAAAAGTTTTGGTTTGAGGGAAAGAAGCTGAATCACCAGCCAAAATAACATTTTTTGGTTTTTGGAGAATTTAATTTACCTTTTTTTTTAGGTCATTTCTGTTCCTGCTCTTATTATGGCTAACTTTACATGTCCTTTTTTGAAAAAGTGATTTTAATCAACACTGCATGATAAAAGGACATTTCTACATGAATCATCTTGATTTGGTTTTTTAGGGAAACTGAGAAGATTTGGTTCAACAAAAACTCATTAAGATCTGCCGAGAAGGAGTCAGAGTATGAAGTAGGTCAGATTCAATCCTCCTGGTCATGCCCTTCAGGCATTGCTGACAGGAGTTTCTAGCTTGACAGAAATGGACTGTGTGTCGATGGATTGATTCCTAGTTTGCAGAGCTCCTCAGTACAGGCTCAGACCTAATGGTAAGGTGCCTGGCAAGGCCTGTGGTCAGGAGTCTCGATTTTCATGTAAAATGCCCTCAGTTTTTTAACTTGTTTAGAGTTCTCCTCGTGAAAGGCTCTGTATTGGTGCTTGGTGTTAGGTGCTTTGTGTTAGGCATCCTCTGGTTGGAAAGGAGAACCACAGGTTCAACTACAGGAACTGAGATTCCAGAGGTGGTCACCACCCAGAGCATCAGACAAAAGTGAGCATAGCAATAGGGAAAATTTTTCTTAACCTTACTGGTGTGTAGTCAGACTTCAGCAGGAGAGCGGGGGTGAAGAGCATGGTGGGGGGATGGGGTAGTGTCAGCTGTCTGGAAGCCTGCTCTTTTCGTCTCCCCATTCTTTTTAAATTTTATTTATTTATTTATTTATTTATTTATTTAAGAGAGACAGAAATAGTTAAAGAGAGCACAAGTGGGAAGGAGAGGGAGAAGCAGAGTCCTCACCAAGCAGGGAGCCCAGTGTGGAACTCGATCCCAGGACCCTGAGATCATGACCCTAGCGGAAGGCAGATGCTTAACCAACTGAGCCACCCAGGCACCCTCATCTCCCCATTCTTCACCCATTGCCAGGCTTGGGTCCTGACAGGATGTCTGATACTGACCCCCTGACTGACTGATGATCTGGTTGAGATGTGGGGCCTGATGGAACCACTACAATGGCATCTTCTAGAGGGCAGGTGTTTTTGTCTGCTTAATCACTGCTCTCATCCCACATCTGAAACCAAGTCTGGCATAAACTAGGCACTCAGTGTATATTTGCTGAATTAATGGATGAATTAATTATAAAAGAAAAGAAAAGAAAGAAGAGGGGGGAAATGGGAGAGGGAAATGGCAAGAAGATGATGGGTTGGTTGAGTCAATCTGATTATCTGAAGAGTGCCTTTTCCAGATAAAAGAATATACTTCTTTGGTCAAAGGCATTTGAGATTCCTGCTACTGGCAGACCCTCCAAATAGTTTTAGGGTCTACCCCTGATAGTACTAAGGCTGGTGACTGGTTGGATTGGGAAAATAACAAAAATGATGATGGATAACAACAGCAACAGCACCTAACATTTATATAGCACTTACACCATGTGGATTATCTTTTCCAATCTGTTTGTAAAACTTGATGAATGATAATACAAGTCTAATGGCACTTTGCCACAGCAGTGTGAATATTATATATCACATTTTGATATTATATGGTAGCAAGGCCATTTAGTCACTGGAACGTGATGTTACAAACAGGGCCTAAGGGCAGCAGGCAATTCTGGTTTTTCTAAAAAGATACTGTGTGTGTGTGTGTGTGTGTGTGTGTGTGTGTGTGTGTGTGTGTGTGTGTACATCCAAATGCCTAAAGCCTACTCAAAATCATTTTAGTAATAACCTCAATTCTGGAAGTTGGGTTGCTAGGTAAAGCTAAGTGTCATTTTTTACCTTAACACCACATCCTTTTATTCAGATTATAGTTTTCTGGGAAGTTTCCAAAACCACAAATGCAAATGACACATGCATCTCTAGAAAACTCCCTTTTAGGAGAAGGGCAGTATGCCAACAAAGGTGAAGTCTAGAGCATACTTTTAAAAAGAGCCCCAACTAGGCCTGTATTTTATAGATCTGCTGTGTGACCCTTATTTTGTTCTCTCTGCTGCTTTAACACTTTGGCTCTTGAAGGCACTCTATTTAAATTCAGTGAAGGCAAACTGGAATGAATGGAACCACTAAATAAATTGTAGTGTCCTTGAGTGTGTCCTCTGTGAAAGGCCATGGGCTTTGGAGGAAGACAAACCTGATTGGTGTGAATTCCAGCTCGGCCAGTGATCATCTGTATGACCTTTGATAACTTCCTAGCGACTAGAATTCTCCACAAAACAAAGAAAGAACTAACTTCTGAGGGTTGTTGTTAGGATCAAGTGGTTAACATATAGAAAAATGCATAGCACAATAACATGGCATATATAAGGTGTGTGTGTAATTACTTCTCTTATTACCGGGTCTCATTAACCCCCTCAGCGTCTGAACAGTATAGACTGCTTGAATACCTGCATAGTCCAGAACTAGAGGAAATAAGGAAAAAAATCAATGGTTCCTTCTGTGTCTTTCTCCCTTACTTTCACACAAAAACACTTCACTTCTGATACTCTGGTCACCAAATGCTTGAGTTTTTTTCCCTACAACAAGCAATTCTCTGTGACATCAGCTGGGTGTCCTACAATTTAATTCAATTCTAACACAATTTACTTGGAGATAGTATCTAGATCCCGCAGGTCAAGGGATCACTCCCACAAGACAGCTCCCATCTCACATCAAATGCCCATCTCAAGTAGTACGGCCCCAGGTAACCCGAAACTTCTGTCTGACTTGGTTTCAAGTTGGAGCATCCCACTACCATTTGCTAGAGCAGCTCACAGAACTCAGGGAAACTCTTACACTTACCACTTTATTAAAGGATAGGATAAAGGATACGGATAAACAGGGCACCTGCGTGGCTCAGTGGGTTAGGTGCCCAACTCTTGGTTTTGGCTCAGGTCATGACCTCGGCATCATGCCCTCAGCTCAGAGTCTGCTTGGGATTCTCTCCCTCTCCATTTGCCCCTCTCCTACCTCTCTCTCTCTCTTAAATAAAATAAATAAAATCTTAAAAAAAAAAAAAGGATACAGATGAACAGGCAGCTGAAGAGGTACTGAGGGTGAAGTTTGGGAGGATCCCAAGTACAGGAGTTTCTCTCACTGTGGACATGGGGTGCATCACCCTCCTGAGAGAGAGAGAGAGAACATATACAGGGGGAGTGTCAGGCAGAGGGAGATGGAGAAGCCGGCTTCTCGTGGAGCAGGGAGCCCAATGCAGGGAGCCCGATGAGGGGCTCAATCCCAGGACCCTGGAATCAGGACCTGAGCCAAAGGTGGATGCTTAACCCACAAAGCCACCCATATATCCCAACTTCCAATGTTCTAATCCCTGCTTCGTCCTTCTGGTGATCAGCCCCCAACCAGGAGCCATCTAGGAGCCCATCCAGAGTCACCTCATTAGAACAAAAGATGTTCTCAGTGCTCTTGTCACTTAGGAATTTACAAAGGTTTTAGGAGTCCTATGTCAGGGCCTGTGGACATAGAGCAAATATATATTTCTTACTATAAATCATACATGAGCCTCAGGGCAGCCCATTCTCTCTCCCATACACTGTTGCAGTTACAGGTAGACGTTGTACTCCCGCCCACTCTATGACACAAGCGTTATCTTAAACACACACATAATTCTTTATTCTACTCCCTTCTCAGCTTTCTGCTGCCTATAGGATAAAGCCCAAGCTCCTTGTTCAAGCATGTGAACTTTCCTCTCTAGCTCTAGGTCTGTTGACTCACTTCTCGCTGATCCTGATCTGTTTCTTCATCCTTGCCATGCCCTTTTACACCTCCGTGCCTTTGCATATTTGGGGTTTTTTTTGTTTGTTTGTTTTGGGTTTTATTTTTTCTAGAATGCATTCTTCTCCACCCAGGGAATATCCACTATTCCTTCTTTCAAGGTAAAGTTCACATGATATCTCCTCTATAAGTCATCTCTGGACTGCCTGAAACCAAGTCAGTCACTTCCCTGTATGCCTTTCTGGCTCCCATAGCTTTTTGTTTATCTCTGTTATAACAATGTCATCTAGTAATTAAAATTCAAATGCACCTAGCAATGCCACTTTCTGGTGATGTGACCTTGGGCAAGTACTTAACCTCTATTAGCCCTGTTGTCTTCATATGCAAAACGGAGACAATATTAGGGCCTGACAGTTATTTCAGATATTAAATGAGATAGTCTATGTAAAGCACAGAATACAGTGCCTGGAACATGGTCTTTTTCTTTGTTAGACTGTGAGCCACTTCATTTTCATATCCGTGCTACCTAGAACGAAGGCTGAAACATAGTAGGTATTTAATGTATGTTTGTTAGGAGAAAAGAAGGAGGCAAACAAGCTACCATTCATCCATTAACAAAGAAAACAATGTTAAACTGTATTTATGAAGAAGGCTCATTAACTGTCTTTTCTTTCTCATTAACTGTCTTTAGTTAATATTCTTGGATCTTCGGTTTTACCAGCTATAAAATGCATGCTCTCTCCACTCCCAAAAAAGTTTACTAGGTATAATACATAAAAATGATACAGTCTTAAGTCCTCTAGATATTTCTTAGCTATAGAAACTGAGCCAATACTGTCCCAAAAAAGAGAAGAAAAATTGTCTCCTATTTTAAGAATATATATAAATAGTGAAATTAAAGAAACTTGGTAAAATGGAGGTCAGATAAGCCATTCAATAGTTCTAGAATTTTCCATTTCTGTATATAGTGTCAATACTTTTGTTTCCAGGAAAATTCACTTGTCCAATTATCAATTATTTTCTAATTAATTGTTAATCAAATAATACTATTGTCATCTACTTAAAACTCAAGGCCCAATTATTAAAAATGTATACTGAGTTTTACAGTAATGATCTATTTCAGCCCATTTCTTTCTGTTCATTTGAAAGTTGAGCATTGGCAGTGGGTAGCAAGATTTTTGAGTTCTGGTGCAGGAGCAGGTATTGACAAATCAATTAATCTAGCCAAGTTTAAAATTTATCATCTTAACAGCATTGCTGATTATTTCTCAGATGCTTTGAAATTTTTTAACACTATTTTTTCTGCAATCCGAGTTCCTCATTTGCAAAAAAGAAGGTATACATACCTTTTTCTTTTTTTAAGATTTTATTTATTTATTGACAGAGAGAGACAGCGAGAGAGGGAACACAAGCAGGGGGAGTAGGAGAGGGAGAAGCAGGTTTCATGCTGAGCAGGGAGTCCGATGCGGGGCTCAATCCCCGGACGCTGGGATCATGACCTGAGTTGAAGGCAGATGCTTAACCACTGAGCCACCCAGGTGCCCAGAGGGTATAAATACTTATGTGAAAGTATGAAGATTAAATTTGAAGATTAAATGAAAAATGTATATAAAACATCTAATATCGTGCTTTGCATGCAATAGACACCCAGTAAGTGTTAGGTTCTTTCTCATCAGGATTTTGTTTACAACACCATCTTTTTATTCATGCTAACCTGTTTGCTTATGGGTCTACCTTACTCTACTATAAACCCACCCAAGACAGGAATTATATCATACTTCTCTTTGGATCCTTACCATCCAGCACACTGACCCATTACAGGTGTTTAATACATAATTATGGAAGGCAGGAAGAAAGGATGGGAGAAAGAAAAGCAGGAAGAAAGGGAAGAGAAAGGGACTAAATGCCATGAGTTCCATGGGACAAAAATTGCTGTAGAGTTATTCAAGTTACTGTGTTTTAAGTATTTATGTGTTATTATATTAATTCTAACAATTCTAAATTGCCAGCATTGTAAAAAATATAATTGAATACTCTTTCATACTTTTGAAATGAAAAAGACTGATATATGTCTCCTTTTGTTTTATGCCATTTCATATGAACAAACATCACTGAATGAAAATTGCTTGTCAAAAATGTGACAAATGTGAGATGGGGCTGTGATTTTGATGGCATGTGTCATTTATGCCAGCAAGACGAGGAGTGTCACCATGTTTCAGGGCTCTTATGTGGCACTTAGAAAACCCTGCAGTCCGGAATCTACTTGTTCTGTGACCTAGTCAAGGTGATTTATCACAGATAAAAAGCATATGTTTCATGCCTTTTTAGTGACATGCTTGACCCATATTACAAAATGATACAATCTATATGGTATAAAGTCACAGTGTATACCAATCAGAGATGTTATGCTTCAGGGTTACATAACTCACTGTTTGAAAATACCTTATCTGAGATCAAGAAAAGAACAAGAAGCCACTACCAAGATAGTTTTCAGTCTGTTCAAATAGACTCCTTGTACTCTTTCTCTGATGTGTACTGGGGCTCTTAACTTTCTTCACTTTAGGCTTTTGTTGCATTGCTGTTCTTTTCTCTTGGTCAACAGTTAGTGAATACTGTTTTAATTTTTTAAAAGTTCTAATCGTACCAGTGTCAACAACAGAAAAGTGTTAAGAAATAACAAATTCCTCTTTGCCATCTTCTAGTCCCTTTGCACTCATTCTATCCACTTTCCTCCACAGGTGGGCATCCTTCCCAACCTTTCCTATATATCAAGTGTATGATAGAGGTATCTGTACATACACATACACTTTAGCACATGAATGGGATCCAGCTACATACATATGCATTATTAAGCAACATCCTTTTTTTTACTTAATTTGTCTTGAAGATCGTTTCATGTTGGTACACATAGATAGATCTCATTCTTTCTAATGGTTGCGTAGTATTCCATACCATTGTTCTAATATAATCAATTTATCCATTCCTCTTCTAATCAGAATAAGTTTTTTTCCCTTTTTCATAATATAAATAATACAGCCATGGACATTCTTATCTATTTACCTCTCCGTAGGACAGAGTCCTAAAAGTAGAATTGCCCTGTTAAAGAGCACATCTCTTTTGAGTGTCACTGAGAGGAGTCTATTGCAACATTGAGCAACCATTGCTATTTGTTACTCTTCTCCATTTTTTTAAAGATTTTATTTATTTATTTGACAGAGAGAGAGAGATCACAAGTAGGCAGAGAAGCAAGCAGAGAGAGAGGGGGAAGCAGGCTCCCTGCTGAGCAGGGAGCCTGATGCAGGGCTCCATCCCAGGACCCTGAGATCATGACCTGAGCCAAAGGCAGAGGCTTAACCCACTGAGCCACCCAGGTACCCCTTCTTCTCCATTTTATAAGGGGTTGAAATTCTACCCTATAACTGATCCTCCAAATATTTTGAGATGTCAACGCAAAGAAGATTTAGTTTCCTAAACAGAGGAGAAAAGGAAAGATTATGTCACTGATGTTAATTTAGTAAGAAAGTTTTAATGATGTGATATTTGGTTTTCACCATAACAAGATTCATTTGAAAGTTGAGTTCAGCTTGGTTTTTTTTTATGATTTTATTTATTTATTTGAGACAGAGAGGTAATGCACAAGCAGGGGGTGGGGAGTGAGGGAGGGGGAGAAGCGGACACCCCACAAAGCAGGGAGTCCAACACAGGCTTTGATCCCAGAGCCATGAGATCATGACCTGAGGAGAAGACAGATGCTTAACGGACTGAGCTATCCAGGCACCCCTCAGCTTAAGTTTTATATTGATTTTATCTTGTGCCACATCTAGGGAGATTTTAACTATTTAAATGAGTGGTCGTGTGAAAAAAAATTATCCTACACCATAGATTTTTTTAATAAAGATTTTTTTTCATTTATTTATTTGAAATCACAAGTAGGTGGAGAGGCAGGCAGAGAGAGAGGGGGGAAGCAGGCTTCCCGCTGAGCAGAGAGCCTGATTGGGGGCTCTATCCTGGGACCCTGGGATCATGACCTGAGCCAAAGGCAGAGGCTTAACCCACTGAGCCACTCAGGCACCCTCCCACGTCATAGATTTGAGGGGTGGGGCAGGCAAATATGGGATGAAGTGCTCCTCAGCATATTAGACAATTGCAGTCTAGTTCTATTGAAGCCCTACCAAATGATTTCTGCTAAATTTAATGTACATTTTCTGTTTTGTTTTATTTCTGTTTTTGTGATCGTACAAATGTTTCTATTATTTCCTATGAACTAAAGAAAGGGAAGCACCTAAGAATTCTGAACTTTTAAGTGTTAAAAATGAAGAATGTAGGCTATAATTATGTGGGTCATGTTTTGAGCTAACTTTTAAAAAGGTAATGGAGATTTCCAAGAATGGGGATATATCACAGCCTCTCAAACAGAAGGTTATGAATAATGTTCAAAGAGGATTGAGGAGCTAGGGCCATATTGGATGATGTTTTTATGGGTTGTTTGATGATGCCTTTTGGACTCCCTCCTTTATTCTCCCAGTTTCCTTCTGTACCTACCCTGACTACTATAGTCACAAATGAAAGTTGACCTCTCTTATCACTTTATTGTTAAGTTTGTGTTGCAGCTTCAAAAATCAGAAAATTTTAAGTGGAAAAGAAGTCCTTGGCCATTGATTCCTTTCTTTTGCCCTGAAGAGATAAAATTCTAGGCTGTAATCTAATGTAAACATACATCATCTGTCTTTCAGAAAGATTCCTATTGCGTTTCTTTTACTTTTTTTTGTAATTAAGAAAAGATGGTGGATGAGAATGGAATGATCAAATCAAACTCCCCTTTCTCTATGTCCTCTGCACATGTGCCCATTCCTTGGTCCTTCCTGACTCCTTCCACCACTGCAGCTCCTTCTCCTCATTCAAGCTCTGGTTGAAAGTCTTCCTTGCTACATTCTCACTTCCAGGGGAGAACATTCTTCTATCATGCTTAGCACTATAATTTGAGAGGGTTCTCTTATTTGTCTCTCCTATTAAACAGTGAGGATAGGGGATTTATCTTTTTCTTCACATCTCTAGTACCAAACGCAATATCCAGCACTGAATAATGTTTAAATGAGTGAATGAATGAGCAAATGGCTAAATAAACCAATTGGGAAAATAGTCCATCCTTAGGTGTCATAAATGTGTTTCAATATGGAGGAGGAAAGCTGGATTAGAAGTCCCTCTCAAGTTTCTGAGTCCATGTTAAAGCAATAATCATCTTACTTAGAATCTTTAAAGTCTTTGTGGAGGGGTGATAACCACTTACTTTGGAAAATGACTATTACATGGTTTGGTGTTTGTTAAAAGCCATCTTGATGGCATTTGTCCATCCATCATTTGGTAATTTTCTGGATTCTTACTTAGCTTATGGAAGTGATTCCAGAGGTTTGTTGTAGAGACCTCTGATCATTTGGACTGGGCCAATCTAATTTATAAAAATTTTAATTTTCCGGGACATTTCAGTATCAAGAAATATTTCAAAATTTCTGTGTGATTGTGTTTAGGTTTGATTGCTTTTTTAAAAAAAGTTGTAAGTTGAGGGAAAGAATGACAAGACCTATATCAAAACAAAATATGTTGTGAAAACTGCTAAACAGTGGCTTTTGGGAAACATGGTGTGTGCTTTTGTAAAAGTGATTAAACGGAAACAGGATTAGCAAAAATTTAGGGTTCAAGATTAGCATAGAAATTAATTTCTGAACAAGCAGGTTGTCTTGTTTCATTTAATTGCTTCTTGTGTGATTATATAAAGCTGAAATTAATTTCTGAACTTTTTTTAGGCTTGAAACTATAGTTGTGTCTTTCAACTTTTTATCTGTGTCTAGATTCCCATTTGTGTCCTCCTGTCATGCAGGGGCCAATCAAGAGCCTATATTTATAAACCCTTGTGAGTTTCTTTTCTTTGTTTTTTTTTTTAAATATTTTATTTATTTAGAGAGAGTGAGAGAGAGCATGAGCAGGGGGAGGGGCAGGGACAGGGGTAGAGGGGAGGGAGAAGCAGATTCCCCGCTGAGCAAGGAGCAATACGTAGGACCTGGGATCACGACCTGAGTGACCTGAGCGGAAGGTAGCCACTTAACCAACTGAGCCATCCAGGCACTCCCACCCTCATGAGTTTCTGAGTAGTTGCTTCTGCCTTTATTATTTCACGCAGCACTATCTAGACTGTATCTGAGACATTCCTTAATCAGTATATTTTTGAGAAAGATCTTCACCCTGCCAAGCAATCCTGGAAAAGTTTTATGAAAAGACTGCTCACGAACCTTGAATTTGCAAGTGCTAAATCAAGAGTGCAAAACTTGGTCCAGCTTGCAGAGTCCATTTCCATGAATGGATCCAAATCTACACAGCAGAGTGGCCTTAAAGGTGGCCAACCACTTACAGGGGCCTACAGTGTGGCCCAGTCATCTACATCATTTGGGATGAGGAGGATACAAAGAAGGAAGAGTTGAGCTGACAGAAGTCTGTGTTATACTCCCTGGCTCTACAGAAGTTTTCTGGGTTTTAGTTCCTTGCAATTTAGGCTCTACTTTTCTCCTTTCCACTTGCCAGCTAAGCCCCTGCCTCTTTATCATGCTTATCTTTTTTTAAAAATCTATTTTATTTATTTATTTATTTATTTATTTATTTATTTATTATTATTATTTGCCCCAGGGGTACAGGTCTGTGAATCATTAGGCTTACACATTTCACAGCACTCAAGATAGCACAAACCCTCCCCAATGGCCATAACCCAGTCACCCTATCCCTACCCTTCCACCCCCTAGTAACCCTCAGTTTGTTTCATGACATTAAGAGTCTCTTATGGTTTGTCTCCTTCCCAATCCCATCTTGTTTCATTTTTTCCCTCCCTACCCCTCACGACCCCCTGCCTTGCCCCTCAAATTCCTCATATCAGAGAGATCATATATTGTCTTTCTCTGATTGACTTATTTTGCTTGGCATAATACCCTCTAGTTCCATCCACATAGGTGCAAATGGCAGGATTTTGTTTCTTTTGATGGCTGCATAGTATTCCATTGTATATATATATATATATATATATATATATATATAT
>LNAC01000227.1:1614242-1629161 GCA_002007465.1 Ailurus styani | reverse complement strand
ATATATATATATATATATATATATATATATATATATATATATATATATATACCATATCTTCTTTATTAATTCATCTGTTGATGGATATCTAGGTTCTTTCCATAGTTTGGCTGTTGTGGACATTGCTGCTATAAACATTCAGGTGCACATGCCTCTGTGGATCACTACATTTGTATCTTTAGTGTGAATACCCAGTAGTGCAATTGCTGGGTTGTAGGGTAGCTCTATTTTCAACTTTTTGAGGAACCTCCATACTGTTTTCCAGAATGGCTGCACCAGATGCATTGCCACCAACAATGTAGGAAGGTTCCCCTTTCTCCACATCCTTGCCAACATCTGTCATTTCCAGACTTGTTAATTTTAGCCATTCTGACTGGTGCGAGGTGGTATCTCATTGTGGTTTTGATTTGTATTTCCCTGATGCCGAGTGATGTTGAGCACTTTCTCATGGTCTGTTGGCTGTTTGGATGTCTTTTTTGGAGAAAAATCTGTTCTTGTCTTCTGCCCATTTCTTGACTGGGTTATTTATTCTATGGGTGTTGAGTTTGATGAGTTCTTTATAGATTTTGGATACAAGCCCTTTATCTGATATGTCATTTGCAAATATCTTCTCCCATTCTGTCAGTTGTCTTTTGGTTTTGTTGACTGTTTCCTTTGCTGTGCAAAAGCTTTTGGTCTTGATGAAGTCCCAATAGTTTATTTTTGCCCTTGCTTCCCTTGCCTTTGGTGATGTTCCTAGGAAGAAGTTGCTGCGGCTGGGTTGAAGAGATTGCTGCCCGTGTTTTCCTCAAGGATTTTGGTGGAATCCTGTCTCACACTGAGATCTTTCATCAATTTTGAGTCTATTTTTGTGTGTGGTGTAAGGAAATGATCCAGTTTCATGCTTCTGCATATCATGCTTATCTTGATATGACTTCTTAGATTCTTACTCAGCAGAATTTTTATACCTGGGTGAAATGTAAACATACTAAACCCTTGTTAGACTGGGACTGGTTTGTTCTAGACAGAGTTCTCTTGTTCCAAATTGAAAACTACTCTTCTTCCAAGTACATTAGGTGCTCAGTTGTCCTTAAAACATTGGCTACCCCAAGTTTCTTGAAGGAGAAATCTCTTTATTTCTAGACTTCCAGTACTCTAAAACAAAATGTTTTCCTGTAGTTAGGCTTTAAAATGATGGTGCAATTACAAATGAAAGTTATTCCTGTAGCTACCTAAAATATCCACCGAGAGTTCAAAGTGATCAAGAAGAGGAAGAGATATGTGCATGGCACTTCTATGTACATGCTTGTGTATACAGTTATATTCGTTTTGTATATAAACTTACTTCAGGAAAAATACATGGAAGGGTAAAATAAATGCTAAAAACACTAGAATCATATTACTGAAGAAAAGTAAACATATCAAATAGGTATATAAACATTAAAATGTGACTTGAAAAAAAAAATATATATATATAAAGGAGGGGAATGCCTGGGTGGCCCAGTCAGTTAAGTGTCTGCCTTTGGCTTGTGTCATGATCCCAGGGTCCTAGGATCAAGTCCCACATCGGGCTACCTCTTCAGCAGGAAGTCTACTTCTTCCTCTGCCGGCCACTCCCCCTGCTTGTGCTCGCGTGCACTCTCTCTCTGTCTGGCAAATAAATAAATAAATCTGTAAAAAAATATATACGTAATATATATTTTATATATATAATATACAAAATACATATTATATATATTTAATGTGACTTGATATTTTAAAATTTAAAAGTGTATTTATTGAAATTTACTAAGGATGGCACCTAATAGAATTCCACTAACTCATTCACTCTCAAAATTTTCCCGAACATGCCATTTACAGAGCAATAATATTACTATTAATTATTTTAAGGTAGAGTTTAGTTTCAACATTTAAGAAAAACACAAACCTGGATATAGCAGCATTATAATCTTTTAATCAGTTCCAATCAAATAGCATAAACTAGAAAAATACTGAGTTAATAGTCATCAGTAATTAGGACAGTGATAATTTTGGAGAAGAAAATCACCTACAGTGATTATTTCAATAACTTACTCATTACTGTGAAGAGAGCATAAACAGATTCTTTTAGCGTTCTTTGCAGAAATAATCTCCTAATGACAGCTCCATTCTAAACTATGTCATTGACTTACTATGTGATTCTTTGGACACACTTCATTGTTCCCATCTATAATATAAGGATAAACATGTTGAAATCTAGTTTTGGAGATCTATGACTAAATGAAATATGAAAAATAAAGCAGTATTTAAGAATAGGTGAGCTGAATATTTATAATGGGTTCACTAAACATAAACACATAGGAATATTGATAAATTTTTTATAAGAACAACTTCCCTAGCACGAAAAGCATATTAATAGTGCCACACGTTGACATTTACATCCACGTGTGACATTTAAATCCAGTTGCATATGGTTGCTAAATAAAGGACCTGATATAATCAAAGAAGTTTTAGAGCTCAAAGGTTCTTAAAGACCAGCTAGTCCAACCTCCTTATTTTATGGATAAGAAAATTAAGGTTCAAAAAGGAGAAGACATTTACTCATGTGTTCAAGGAGTTACTGCAGATCCAGATCTCCTTGGCTAGGTTTGGGTAGTTATTTCTTAGAGGTCTGACTTTTATTGGGACCTGTGAATATGCATTCCAAACATCATCTGGGAACTTAACACATAGTGTCCCATAGGTACAATTTTTCAAATGCATATACACCACTGGGATCAACAAAATAGAGTCATTTTTTTTAAATGCTTAAAAAATTGATGGTAGTTTTGCTGGGTTGTTATTTTGTATTTGTCTCATCGATTAGAGTCTCAAAATACAAAATATCACACAGAAACCGTCGAAAATTTTTGAAGTGAATATGAAGTTTGGGAACCACAACACAATATCCCTTCTCCTCTCTATTTATTAAAACTTGTAATGATTCAAAATGTCACAAAAGGAAAGTGATAATGATTTCTTTATTAGTTACTATTAATATTATTAATATGAACTGAGGGAACAGAAGACCAGTAGTACTGATGAAAAGATGAGTCTGAGCATAATGAAACAATAGAAGACAATGGTAACTCTGATACTGGTATGTATACCATGCCACTGGAGCATTGGTTACCATGCGCTCATGTCAAGTGAAGGTAATCATTCTCCTTGTTTTACACACATGCTAAGATACATGGAACATTTTATTTTAATGGCATTTTTCACTTGAGAAGAGTAGTATCATAGGAATATCTACCTAGTCCTTTATCCTAACTTACCAGTGGCACCCCTTCCTCTCTCTCTTGTTTTGTTCTATAAAGACTTATTTATTTATTTGAGAGAAAGAGAGAGAGTGCACATAGGTGGGGGAAGAGGAGAGGGAGAGAGAATCCCCAAGCAGACTTTCTGCTGATTGTGGAGCCCAACCCAGGGGTTGATCCCAGGACCCATGAGATCATGATTTGAAAAGAAACCAAGAGTCAGACACTCAACCAGCTGAGCCACCTGAGAGTAGGGGGACCCCTACTCTCTCTGGTTTTTAAACATCCCTAGAGAAAACTGCAAAATCCTATGGGTACCTAATTTTTACCATCAGCACTGTCAGGGCATCTTTCTTTTTAACCTTATGGCCACATAAGCTCATTTCCTTTTGTTCTTCATATGCTTCAAAGTAGTTTTCATATGCTTCAAAGTAGTTTTCCTTTTCTCAAGCAGAAGCATCCAAGTTACTTCAACTCTTATGGAGCCTATTTCCAGCAAAGGAGCACCCACTAATGTATTTGTATTAAATTGTGCTCTTCGAGTAGACCGTGAGCAGCACATCGCTAGAACAAAACACTCTGCCATGAGTCTGCACAAAGGCAGGGTTTGAGAAAATATGCCAAGCCTTTCCCAGATGAAATGAGGACCTGGAACACAGCCCTTATTACAATTCAGCAAACCAACTGCTCATTCACAGTCAGAACGTTCTCACAGTCTCCTCTGCTATTATATTCTGTGGGTTCCATGCTCGCCTTGATGTATGCGGCCTCATCCCCATTAACTTTAATGAGTTTTACCCACACATCAAAAGAGACTGACCCACGTATGTGGGGAGCTGCCTTCCGCTTTATTTCTCAGGAAACAAGATGCCACAGGGGTAATCTTACATGGGATAATAGCCAAGGTCTTCCTCAAGGCCTCCTCCCCATAGCAGATTCTGTTCCTGTTTCTCTTTGCATTTGAAGTGCTTGGAGTCCAAATAAACTTTTGCATTTAAAAGAAAAACTAGGATTTTTTTAGGCTAAAAATTTGGCAACCCAGAAAACCTAGTTTTTATTTAAACAATTTGAAAAATAGCACACATTGCTAAAGAATTGTGCCTATTATTGTATGGAATCAACTAATACATGTACAAAATGACATTTTTAACTCTTGGATTTTCTAGATTTGTTTGAAAGGGTTGGTTTTTTAAGTGTTTAACATATTACAATTATTTTTCTATACTACTATTACTACTGGTCCTGCTGTTGCTACTATTAATATATTACCGAAAGGACTTGCTGAGTTAGGATTGTGCTTTGCTTGTCTTAAAACACCTCCCTTTCTCACTTTTTGGGAATATCCTTCTAAAAGCTTAGTTACATTGAAGGAAATGGAAACAGTATATGAAGGAGGGCTGGCTTTTAAGAAGTGGAATTTGTGGAATGCCCTTATTTTGGATGACTTGCAGACTTCCAAATTCCACAGAAACCCAAATAAAAACAGTTATATGCCAGTTAAAACAAGACTTCACTCAGTCTTGGAACAGCCTGTATGTCATTTGGTGGTATGGCACTAACCTAAAGACTGCAAAAAACAAAGCCACAAGACTACAAAATTGACAATAGAAGAGAAAAATGAGTTGATTCAAAGTGCCTCTAACATTCAGAATGTAAGTCTGAAAATATCCTAATCATGAAAGTAATTTGAGCAAGTTAGCTTTTTAATTTGATTAAGAGGAAATTATTGCCCATTCTTATTTGTCTTTCTTCAGCAGTTTATCTATGAATTTATCTACCACATACCAACTTAGCTACCTACCTAGCTATCTATGCTTGTCATGTTTAAAATGAGAAATTGCGAACAACAAATCTATTATAGATTTATTTTATTTTATTATCTATAATAAATATAGGTATATATTTATTATAGAGATTGTAGAGATTGAAAGACTTATTTGCTCTTAGTTAGAAGATGCAAACTATGGGCCTACTTGTAGGACATGATACAATCCTTACATGAAAATGAGCTCATTGAAAATAGAAACCACACCTTTCATGTTTATATTTCTAATCTGAACTATCTTTGGCACATAGTGGGTACAAATTGATGGTAGTTGAATGAGAGGATATATCAAAATAGTATTTCAAAGAGATAGTCTCTCAAAGTTTCAGAACTCCTGTTCATTGTATTCTGCCAGTGTAATTTTAAGGAATGTTGTGAATGAGAAGGTATAATTAGTATGTGCAGCATTAAAAAAAATCCTCTATTTTAAATTCTAAGAAAAAATGTAGATATATGAGAAAGTATATAGGACGAACATATTAGAAAGTACGTATGATGAAAATATTTCTCAGAAAATTACCCAGAGGTAGCTATTGTTAATATTTTATATATTTTCCCCAGGCTTAATACTTAATACTTAAATGTGTTAATATGTTTTTTATATTTGAACAAATTTGGGGTAATACTGAATCTGCAGAATATATAAACTCCAAATACATTTCATATACAAAATAATAGGGAATAAACTAAAAATACCCTATAACCAGCTTACACTTAATATAATATCACTTTTTTTTTTTAAGATTTTATTTATTCATTTGACACAGAGTGAGAGATCACAAGTAGGCAGAGAGGCAGGCAGAGAGAGAGGAGGAAGCGGGCTCCCCGCCGAGCAGAGAGCCCGATGTGGGCCTCGATCCCAGGACCCTGGGATCATGACCTGAGCCGAAGGCAGCGGCTTTAACCCACTGAGCCACCCAGGCGCCCATAATATCACTTTCAAACAATAAGAGTTCTCAACAAAATTAAACTAAATGCTAAAACCAAATGAGATTTGGATCAGTGACATAGGGCCAATGAGACTAAGGACGATCCTGGAGCTCTAGATTGTCAGCATTTCTAAAGTGTTTCTTCTTTGTATGAAGACACTTCTATTTTTAAAGGAGGACATTTCATCTCAGTAACTTAGGGTATTTATTCTCTATGACTTAGGAGAATTTGATAGGCAAGTCTTCCTTCTACTCCGCAGGTGTATGTAGTAGCATCTGACCTAAAAATATCCTTGCAAATACTATTATTGTGATGATTTAGCTAAAAACACTTACCTGAATGATAGGCTTTGGCAGCTAATTTCGGGCGACTTAACTGATGAGACGATTGGGGAAGGTGAAGAGTATTACCCTAAGGTAAATTCAAAGAATTGTCAACAGCCTGTTCCAATACAAGGTGAACATACAGAACACTGTCAAAGCCAGGGCTCTTTTATTAGAATTAGGATGACACTTGGGATGTGTACCACAGTAACATGAACCCGCAGGCCACACTGTGGATGTACACACAGTAAATCAGAAGGCAGGTTTGGAACTGCAGTAGCCTCTTTTCCTTCTAACCCCTAAATCACCGTGGCACATGATTTCTTTGGGGCCAAGAAGTTGCCTTGCACTGCAAAATATTAAAAGGCATGGCAGTATTTTGAGGTATCAGATGAAAAGATTACTTTGAAGTGCTCTAAAATTATGCTCTTTTGGCTTAAAAGAGTTAACTCACTTTCAAAAAATACTTATAACTGAAAATGGATCAGTCACCAAGGAGAAGAAGATTCGTTGTAGTTCCTCACTTTTGATTGAAACGACTCAAAAGTCCTGCTCAAGGCTCATGTTATTGAGATCCTAATTGTTGTGGATCAGGAAGCTCACTGTTGAATAATCCTTCACCCAGTTTTTCAGATAGAATGAATATACTGTTTCTAACAACAAAATCAAATAGGATAACTGGCATGAAGCTATCCTGTTTGAGTAAGGAGAAATTGGGAAAGAAAAACTGAAAAACAATGTATTGCCAAATAAATAAACTGGCTGTAAGAATGCTCTAGAAGAGAAAGTATTTTACTCAATGACATTTTATCTTTTCCAACTTTTTGCCAGTTGGGAAAGAGAAGTATTGCAATCATGCAAGGAAGTGATTCTTGAGAAGTATTGGGAAATATTAAAATAAAGTCATCATTGCATTAAGAAAAAAATCTTAAAGATTGTGGAAAATTTAATCCAAGAATTTAAGACCCAATGAGGTTCAACTCAATTATAAGGGTAAGAGGCCAATTAAAAAATGGGCAAGAGTTGAATAGATATCTTATCAAAGAAGAGATGTTCAACATCGTTTGTCATCAGGGAAATGAGAATTCAAACTATAATAAGACATTACTTCATATCCATTAAAATGGCTATAATAAAAAAGACAGACAATAACAAGTATTGTCCAGGTTGTGGAGAAACTAGAACCCTAATACATTGCTGACAGGACTGTAAACTGCTACCGCCACTTTAGAAAATGTTTGGCATTTGCTTATAACATTAAGTATACAATTTATTATATGACCCATTAATTTTACTCATAGGTATCTATCTAAGAGAAATAGAAACATATCCACACAAATATTTGTATGTTCAGAGCAGCATTATCCATGATAAGCAAAAGCAATCTAAATGTCAACTGATGAATGAACAAATGTGGTATATCCATGTAATCTAATACTAGTCAGCAATGAAAAAAGAAGGAATTATTGATGCATGCTAATATATCAATAGACCTCAAAAATGTAAAAGCAAATCAAAGAAGCCAGATGCACAAGACCACATACTGTATGATTCCATTTACATTAAATGTCCAGAATAGGCAAATCCTGAGAGAAAGAAAATTAGTGATTGTCTGGGGCTGAAAATGGAAACAGGATTGACTACATGGACACAAGGGAGAAAAGACATGGATTGTGGGGACCCAGTATTGGCTACTTGGATGCTCTGGATTATACTGCTTGTGGGGTATGTAAAGTGATGAATACATTGTGTGAGTATAAAGAATTGTGGTCTTAGAAACCACAGGGTGACCTTTTGGCAAAGAAGGTTAAGAGCAGTTGACCTGATAATGAGGTTAGGGCAGGGGTGCTCTGGGAAATCCAGAGGTTCAAAGCAAATGATATAGATTTGGGGAAGGAGTTTTATAGAATGTAAATTAACTTAGTTTCATCAGGATGAAGTTTTTGTTGTTGTTGTTGCCTTTATTTTTTCTCTTTGTAGGGAGAGATGAAGTAAGGGCTGAGACAGAATTGATAGGGAAGCTGAGAGTAACAGCTTTGTCCTGGGTGTGGTGGTGGGTATGAGTGGGTGTTAAATTAAGTGTGAACCATGAAAAAGTGAAGCCTGATTGCTGGGCTAACCCTGCAAAATAATTTCAAACTTAATAATGGCAGAGTGGCAAAGGGACAGTTTTGTGGATGCAGAAATTTCAGCTCAGGAAGCTTCAATGACTTCTGAAGGTCACACAATAATCAAATCTTGAGATACAAATTCAGGTCTCCTGACTCCCATTTTGGTGGGCTTTCTACTGCACTTGAATTTGTGCCCCAGCATTCCTTTGCACTGTAGTAAGACCATCTGGGCATCTTCTTTAAACTGGTAATTGATTATACTGTGTCGAGGAGGATGTAGTGAAGAGGAGTGCTACAAGACAAATGCCCCAACTTAAAAGAGCAACCCTCAGTTCCCTGGGGTGATGGACGCCAAAGGTAACCCAAGTATCACCAAATCCACATGGGAAGCCATCCGAATGGAACACATTTTATCATAATCCTTGTGGTCCAAAGGGAAATACCAGAGTATGAGGAAAGATCAGATCAGCATTATCAGCATTAGAGATACTATCTATTGTCTATACCTGAAAGTTTTGGAACAGAGTCTTAGTGTAGAAACAGCTTAAAAATAGAATCTGTGCCACAAGATCACCAGCAGTATAGGCAATACTATTGGCAGATTTACATAATTAAAAATAAAGTTATTAAATAAAACAAAATGTATGTTCTTTGATACGTTTTGGTCTGTAAGACCTTTAAAAATAAAATTCATCAACGATAGGCTACAGTCCAGTGGTGGCAATAATATGTTTACCTAGACCATTTTGTTCCATTACATCAGAGGTTGTTCAGTTGGAACCAGTCAATGCCCAAGGTGACCTATAAAAGGCCCAAGAGATAATGAAGAGAGAAGGAAAAACAGATCGAGATTCAAAAAAATAAAAAAGGAAGAAAGAAGAAACAATCTAAAGTTGGGGTAAGAGGGAAAAAAGAGAAGAAAGGAAATAATAAAAGAGCAAAAAATAGATTTATGTGTAGGCAGTTCAAGTGCTTCAAGGAAGTTTACCTTATCCTGCTTTGTATATTGTATCTCTTCATTTCCAATGCCACTATAGTCCAAATTTTTATTACACAAGAAATAATGTGTTCATTGTAAAAAATTAGAAATACAGAAAAGCAAAAAGGAGAAAATTAATATTAGCTATAATCCAGTGATCTAGATTAGATCTCTGTTAACATGTTGGTCAATAACATTGTCATCTTGTTTTAGAAACATTTTCTTTCTACAAAAATGGAATCATACTACCTTTCTTTACAGCCTGATTTTTTTCCACAGGAATCATTATAGATATTTTTCTATCTCAAAAATCTATACTTTTAAAATATTTTAAATATTTGCCTGCAGTTAAATGTAATTTTATAAGAATTTGATCTATAGGACACATTATGAATTTTGCAGAGAGGCAGGCAGAGGGAGAAGGGGAAGCAGGCTCCCTGCTGAGCAGGGAGATCATGACCTGAGCCGAAGGCAAAGGCTTAACCCACTGAGCTACCCAGGCACCCCAAAACTCAGAATTTCTAATGTAAATACTTTTTGAGGAGTAAATAGAATTACTTGTGGGTACTAAAGCTAGAAATAAACCAAGCATGTGCTATCGTCCTGTGCTAGACTGTGCTGAAGAGAGATTGGAAGCCTATTTGAGGAAAGAAGAGTATTATTATCCCTCTCTGTGTAATAGATGTGTTTGAAAGAAGTTGTGTGTCCAATCAGAAAAACTACATTATTATTTGAGAGGCTTTTCAAAGAAAATGCAGAAGCATGGATCGGCAAAGCAAACATTTATCATCTATTGCAGCTTATAATAATAGAGAAAAATAACAAAGCTTTAATTGTGAAGTGATTAGACAGCTTCTCATTGATTTCAGAAACTCTTATGCTGCACCACTTCTTTCCAATGTTCCCTGATGTTTCAGATCCACAGTTACTTGTTGCTAGTAACTCATAGTTACCTTCCAGAAAGATGTGACCTGGAGAACTATGGGTTATACTCGGTAAGACATCTAACTTGACTTTCACAGGCAAATTCAGAAATTTCTTTAAATGATTTGTATTTTCCAAAGTGATTATCTCAGCTAGTGTTTCAAAATATAATCTAAAGCCTTCTATTAGTAATAAATCCACAGAAATCCATAAAACATATAAATATAAAAGTGCTTTATATTACTATTATCATCAAACATTCATTGGGCTTTCTATTAACTATGTTCTAGTTATTGTATAGGGCCAAACATTCATTTGCAATTCTTACCTAGAGGGGCTCACAATCCAAATGTGGCCTAAAGAGAGCAGGGATAAGGGATATTCACAAAAATTATGTTCTTACGGTTAAATAATCAAGCAAAACGAGTTCGTGTTTCCCATTGTAATGATTTACAAATGACAGTGGTAACAATCTCAAAGAGAGAAGTCAGTTAGCAACCTCTGCAATTATTTTTTAACTTTGTGGGGTTAACCTTATTGGGGTTGATTAAATTCAAGCTGTGATCTTTCATAAAAACTCAATGGAAGGTCCAGATGGCCCAATAATACCTCCTTTTGTGAGAGAAAATAACTTGAAGATTTTTGTCTAATGAAAGTATTGTGCTGGTGGGACCTCAATGAATTGTTATCCCTTTAAAAGGAGTCTGCATTACAAATAATTTTTATATAATACTAATTATTCAAAAAGAGAGGTCTGTTTTCACTGTTTCAGTTATGTCCTAGGACCAGAGTGGCAAGAACATGACATTTTGAAGCTAGACTCTGATACCATCTTTGGGGTTTCAGTCTGAAAATACAATTCTGGAAAATCAACAGAACAAGCCTCTGTGGAACAAAATGCCAAGAAGGTCAATGCATTACTTTCCTACTGTTCCAGTCCCATGCTCACAATTACCTTAACTCTTGTCAAAATATTTTCTACGGTATCAGCCAAGACATAATTAGCACCTTTTCTTCATGCTGAAAATATCATTGGTAGCCATAAAACAAATTTGGAGAAAGTCTTTCAGCACCCAACTCAGTGAATGGTTACTGGTGTTATTGGGTATATCACGATTTGTGTACTTGTGGGAATAGCAGCCCATCCTACTCTGCCTTCTGTCCACCTGATTGTCCTCACTATATCAAACAGGGAGAAAGAGAGAATTCTAGGCAAGAGGTAGGGGTTAGGTGGGAGGTGAAAATGAGTTGTGAAATTCAATAGGAAATTACACAATAAACAATCTTTCAGTGCTTTGGTTATTTAGCTAATTTGCCTTTGTTATTCTCCAACTTCTTTGCGTAGTTTGTCTGTAATCAAGTGACATTCTGAAGTAGTTTGTTCTCCAGAAGCCTGTCTTGTATCAGACAGGCAAAAAGTATTGGTCAATTTTATTATGAATGCAAAGGCTTTTCATTTGTTCTTATTTGGCTTTTCATTTGTTCTTAATTGAAGCTACAAAAGCCAAAGTAGTCATGATCAGAGATTTCCACCAGGGGGTGCAGCTGCTTCTATAGGGTAAATTCTTTTGAAGCCAAGTCACATCAAACATCTAAATACTGTAGTGTTACCACTGATGATAGAGCTGGAATTCTGATAACATTTATGGCTGTCATTTCTTTTGATCCTAGAAAGACCAAGCGTATTAATATTTTATTAGGATGTGTTAAAGAACTAGAAATTTGTGGAGAATATTTAAATTAAAAACCTAAAATGCCTGACCAAAATCTTATTCTACTAATTTTTTCAAAGTAAATGAAGAACAAAGCTTTGGGTAATTTTAATTATCCAGTAGAGCAGAACAAGTGCTTAAATTTTTTTCATTTTAGAAAAGAAGAGTAGATGATTTGAGACAGCTTAGTGATATTTACACCATCTCTCTCTCTCTCTCTCTCTCTCTCTCTCTCGTGTATGTGTGTGTGTGTGTGTGTATACAGAAAGAATACATTACTTATTTTTTCAAAATTTCTCCTTCTGGGTGGGGAGGGTGGGTGTTGAAAGCTATTTCTCTGAAGGTATGGCTCCTGATCAACTTTAAAAGATGCCATCTTATTCTTTGTTTTTGTTTATTTTCAAACACAGAACTTTGGCCCCCAATTCCCATGTTCGGATTTTTATCTGTACATAAAACATATGCTTTATTTTTTGAGAAGAACAAGGAATATAACAACAATAAAAAATCTGTTAATTTTTTTCATACTGGTAAGTAGCTTTAGACTTAGTATTGATAAGGAGCAAAGTTTTAAAGTTATAGACCCCTTAAATCAAGAGGGATGATGATGTAAGAGTAACAGTAACGTCAGCTATGAAAGTATCCTTTGAAAATCATGGCTTTATTTGTTACATTTTCTGGGTTTTCATTATGAGAATATGACCTTTCAAGTATTATTTTTCCCACCAGAATCATGTCTTGATTCTTTAGTATCATGTCCTGTTTTAAAGGAAGCATTATCATGTAACGAAGGTGTAATTTTCACCTTCTTTATATGATGATGCTTCTTTTAAAAGCCCTGATTTATTTGACTTGGGTTTATGTTGATACATGTCCATGGTTATGAAATTTCTGATTATTTAGGAAGTAATTTTTAAAGTGTCTTTAGGGTGGACACTCTATAACACTTAACATTTCAGAGTCTAAGTTGTGACTCTGAATCGGATTGCTGTATTTTTAAGGACTCTTTGCACAAAGGTCAAGAAATACATTTAAATGCATGAACTTTCCAACCTGCACAAGTGGTATGGGTACTTAAGGCATTAGTACCTCACACCGATGGTTCCACTCCCTTTCCCCAATTTCTTCCTCTCCTCTTTTTCCTTCCTCGCTATATTATTTACTTTCATTGCAAGTTTTCTTTAGCATCCTTCCCTGCCTACGGTTTGCAACTGAAGCCAGTGCCTATGAAACTTAACTACTTATTTGGTACCACTCAGATGCAAGAAAGTGGGTGGAATATGGAATTTCAGTGACGCCTTTTTAAAATTAGGGAGGAGTAAGAGACAGAGAAATTAAACATGTCTTTTCTGCTTTGTCTATTAAGTTTACCTTTGAGAAATATGGACAGTAGAGGGGGAGGTGTGTGGAACAAGCTTGCGCTGGAATATTGTGATAGATTTACTGACAAATAGTTTGATTTTTACCAAAATGCAGATTTTGTTTTTCTAGTTTACCAACAGACCATAAAAGTACTTCTGGATGGCAGCAGCTGCATCATTATAACACAAAAAAGGAACCGTGGCTAACTTCAGTACCTTATGTAACATAAGAAATAAAGAATAACTGGCACTTAAGATTTTTCATATGTTAACTTTACTGATGATGAACTGTTTTCAAGGTAGGAAAAAAATCTTTCCCCAAAGAAAAATTCTCTCCCAAATTACTTCTTTCTTTTAGACTTAACGAACTGGGGTAGACTTATGTTTCTGCCCATTCTTTTATCTGCTGGCAACTATTTTAAGACCTCTCTATAAGACAGATTCTGATGACCTTGGGAAAGTCACAAGACTTCAGTTTCTTCAATGGTAAAAGGAAAGACATTTTTTTTCTACCGTCCGCCTTTTCTTCCCCTTCAATACCAATGCTCGGAAGAGAAATACAACGAAAGCCCAGTGTACCCCCAAACTTGTAAGATTTCCATGTCTCAAAAAATATTGAATATACTTAAGGTAGGATAATAAAAGCCCGGTTCCTAAGGTTGGGCTGGTAGTGGTCTGAACCGGGGTCTTTGGGGCCACCCTAAACCCGTACATCTCGCTCAACTTCCATAAGAACAGAATAAACCACGGGCCTGTCTGCGTCCGTGCGGTGTGAACGGAGAAAGGGATTCTTGCTCCCAAGGAGTTTTGCCTTCTGGGTGAGCATGGCACCAGGTCCCGGGCGGGCGATGTCTGTAGTTGGCGAGCGATCCCCAGGCGGAAAACTGGCTGCACACGTAGAAGTAGACACGAGAGCATGTCCCCGCGAACAAGCTAGGGCGCATATTTTTCTCCCTTGGATTCTTTAATGCTCTGAGACCGTAGGGGGATTTTTCGAGAATCCTTCGGTGCCCGTGCGATGCTTCAACGGCTAACACAATATCAGGTTCCTTTGCAGTATTGTGGTTTGCTCTCGCCCAGAAACCGGAACAGAAGGAGAGGGAGAAAGCAGGGAAGGTTTGGAGACGACCGCGCTCAGGGTTGCATGGTCTGCAGCTTCTAAAGTGTGGAGGATGGGACGGAGGAGGAGAATACGGAGAAAGGGGAAAGCTGAGGAAAAATACCCACGCCGATGGGTAAAAGGGAAAAGGTGAGAAGGAATGGAGTAGGAGAGGGAACCAATGGGTGGGAGAGGCGGAGGAAGAAGGGGGAGGGGCAGAAGCCAATGGGGGAGACCGGACGCGAGCGAGGACGCGGCCCCGCGCTTGCTCCCCTCCCTCCGCCCGCTCGGCTCGCGCCTTCCCGGGCTCCCCGGAGACGAGGGCAGGGGCGGGGCCCGGTCGGGCGCGCGGCGCGGGAGGCTCCGCGAGGTGAGGGCGGCGGGGGCGGGGAATTGTG
>LNAC01000227.1:1457182-1613823 GCA_002007465.1 Ailurus styani | reverse complement strand
GAGACCGACGGTGTTAGGTAGGACCTTGCGATCCCTGCTCTTCTGGGCCTGCCCGCTCTCCCCCTCCCCTACCGGGACCCTCCCGCCACCGGCTGCCCCGCTCGGTAGCCGCCGCCGGTTGTAACCAGTTCAAGGCGCTGGGGCCCCGCAGGCACAGAGGGGAGCCTGGCGCCGCGCTCCGTCCTCGCAGGCCGAGCGGGGAGCGGCTGCCGCGGGGCGGTGGGGTTCGGTCGGCGTGAAGGGCAGAGAGGCCGGGGGAGGGGGCGCTTTCTCCACAGGTGACGCGGCCGGGGTCGGCGGAGGCCTGGTGGTGGCCGGGGATCGCGCCGGCCCTGCCAGGCGTCCGCTCTCGCCCGCCGCCCTCACTTGCCCTGCTCTCCGATGGTACGTCGGGAGGGAAGGTGGCGGTGTCTGTTGGCTGGGTTGCTGCTGTTAACGAGTTCCACCTGGAAGGGGGAGGAGGGGGTGGGCGCATATTCGCGGAAACACAGTCTTGGTTGCAAACTTAAGCGCCTTTCAAGGGGATCGGCCCTTTCACTTTTTCCCGATCTCCCCCACTCTTCCTTGGGTTCTCCACCAATTTCCCATCTGCTGCGAAAGCTCGGGGTAGGGTGTGAGAAGTTGCACTGCGCAACCAAAACCCGAGTCTTATCAGTTGACTGCGGCTGGGTTGAGGCTTTGATACTGAGTTTTTGCGAGAATAACCTCTAGATTCTCCCTCTGTTTCCACTAAAGAAAAGTATCGGGGTGGGGGTGGGGAACCGCGCGGGAGCGCGCGCGCACTTATCCACACATAAATACTCACTCCCTCACACCCTCCCTCTTCAACGTTATTAGAAATGCAAGCGAGGAGGAGGCAGTGGGTGTAGCTGGCGCCGAAAGGTGCTCGGAAGTGAAGGCAAACTATTAGGACGTTTGGTAAAATTCCGAGAAAGTTGTGGGGAGACGCTTATACTTTTACCATATGATAAGAAATCCAGTTTGGGTTAATAAATGGGAATTTTAAGTGTTTTAAACTTAGACCGAAATAGGCATACAGATTGTGTGTACGCCTATTTTTAAGTTTAAATTCCTAACGAAAATTTGCTTTTTCCTCTGAGATAGGTAAGAAACAGTACCATTTTTTTTAAATAGTCAAGTGTAAAACGGAATACGTTGTTGTATTTACTAATCTTTGCCATTGCTGCTTTCTACAGGTGTTGGAGGGGCATGTGGAGGGGAGGGGTTTGCCGTCTTCACTTTGAACATCCAAAACTAACACTGAATTTCAAAGTGTATGGGGGGCGGGGTGTTATTTGCATTCAATACATTTGCATTCCTTCAGGAAGTATTTCTCAAAATGTTCTAAAATGTTTCTTTTAGCAAAAATTTGATCCAGACGCAACTATTGGAAAAATATTTGGTTAAGATATATTAGTAAAATGTGTTTTGGAGATGTTTTATTGTCAATTCCAGTTTATTTGACTTCAATATGATAAAACTGTATTCTTAAGGAGTAGTTTTAGATGTACATACTAAATAGGTAACCTACTGGACAGTTCGGAGTTTCCATTTTAAATTGCTTTCTCACTTTTGGCCTTTTCATCTATTCTTTCAGATTGACTCCCATTTCCCTTATCTGTGGTAGAGCAAAGGAGAAGTGTTAAGTGTTGATCACCAAAAACTTTCATAGTGTTTTAGAGCACTTTATGAATAAACATACATGATTGAAAAGCTTGGTATACTTGTGTATTTAACTCTCAAGAATGGTGCTATTGCGCTATTGATCTGATTGACTTAAAGCAGACTTTAGTCAGGAGGACACAGATGACTAGGTAACAATTGATTTGGTGGTCCGGTGCAAGCTACATTTTTTTAACCTTCAGCATGTGTGTTATTTAACCATTCTTTGTATACGTTCTTTATAAAAGCTTTGGGGAATGGGTGGGTTACACTTTGCTATAAGAAAGACTTGTCACAGGTATCTGATATCTTTGTCATTTTTAAGCACCCCACCCCATTTAAATTACTGTAGCAATTTAAAAATGTCTTGCAAAATTAATGTCTTAAATTCTGTCACATCTCTAAAATGCTTTGAAATCCCTCCACACACAGTTTTTTTCTGTTTGAAAAAAAGATTTAGTACACTATTTTGGACAAAATAATTATTTTGACTTTGAAAGTTAAGATTTTTTTTAAAGGAATAAAATGTATCTCCATTCCTTTTTTGGAATTGAAGTTGTGGTACAGCTTAGAAAACAGTTTTGTAACTCAGTTTTTTAATACTGAAGGAAAAGTTTTGTCTCAGAATTCTACTAAACTTTTTTCAGCATTAGCAGGCCTTAATGGTAAGTTTTGCCTGTTAGTATGAAATGGCATAATAAAAACTTTCTTGGTGGCTACAGAGTAAGTTTCAAACTACAGTTTCTATACAAATTATTTTAAAAACTCATTATAGACCTGTAAGACCCGTGATTTTTTTACTTGCACACCAAGAAGGTATGCAGAGAATATAATTTACTCAAGTGTCGTATGGTGTTCTGTTCTAGTAATGTGTTCCTAAAAAATGTTTATAAAATACATTTAAAGTACACCAGGGGAGCTTGGTTTTCTATAATGAATGGTGAAGAAACCTTGATAAAGTGATCCATCATTTGGTGACTTGAGTAATCAAGCTCCTATTTGTTTAAATGAAGGCTACAGTTAATCATTTTCTCAAACCAGGAGAAACTGTATTAGAAATTAAGAAAAATAGTTCAATTCTGAGGATTTTAAGTATGAACTTGAATTTAATTGGTTTTAAAACTCTGTTACTTGATCCCCTTATGGATTTTTCCTGGATAGCTTTGAGACTTCTGACAACCTAACAGCTGCTATTTTTGTTTGTTAAATGTATTATACTTAAATATATGAATTCCTTTCAAAAAAGAAATCTGCACATAAAGGAAACTTAAAGCCTCTGTAATTTATTCATATTACCTTTATTTAGCATTTGCTGTGTGGCTGGCCTTGGGGATACCAAGATAAATTAGAGATTGTGTAGCTTGAGCTTTAATTGAAGAGGTAGTAATAATAAAGGAGTAAATATGTATGTACAAGTACTAAGAAATGCAGAAAAGAGGACGACTATTTCAGGTGCTCTTTGGGAATTATTTACAGAATAATTATTTGAATTTGGATGTATTAACTGCAAATAGGAGTTAGAATATAAGAGATGGTAAACAAGGTTGGTCTTTTTTGGAGGTTAACCACAATACCTTAGATTTGCAGTAAAAATAGGTTGTTAATGTTTGGTCATGTCTTTCTGTTTGATTCCTTAGAACTATTACTTGGGAATAAGAGTTACATATAACTTTGTAATTTTAGGGTTAAAATATGACCTGTGTGTGTCATTTGGTTAGATTCTCAAGCTTTTTTCATCATGAAGAGTTAGTGGTAAAAAGTGAATTTTCATTTTTTAGCTTCATACTAGATTTATCCTATTTTGTTCCTGAACATTATTTTATTGAGCAGCTAGGGCACTGTGAATAATACAAAGAAATATATTACTTCCTTAGAAGAGCTTATAGCTTTGGTGGGGAGAGAGCTTGACAATTTAGGAATTGTTAGATGCCAGCTCAAGATAGAGTAGAAGAGCCATATAGAAGGCAGGACACACTGATTTTTAAAATCAGTGTAAAGGAATTTAGATAAAGGAGATAAGATTTAGAAGTTAGGGAAGATGGGGATAAGTAAGAAAAAGACAAGTAAGTTAATGACACTGTGGACCAAAAGCACAGGGAAGTGAAGATAGATTGGCCAATGAGGGGAAAATACGAGGTAAAAATTTAAGAGCTTCTGTTTGTACCTTTTGAGTGAAATTGAAAGATTTAGGGAAAAGTAGTAACACAAGATTAATACGAGTGTTGGGGAAATAAACGGTTTTTGTGTTTTTCTTTATCTCTGTTATATTTGGCATTACTTGGCAACCTTGCAAAAACTTGTACATTGGTTCTCTTTTATAGTTTGTTAATTTTTTTCCTGTTGATCATGTATTCGTGATCCAAAATTTTGTTTCTTTCTATACTTACCTTTTCAGAACCAAATATTAACTCTTTTTATATACTTATATTTTTATTTTGATTGACAGTTTAGAGAACTAGTGGAAAATTAACATTTCTATGATCTGGGGAATTGAAAGATCCAGATTTCTTCTTTATTAACTAAGTAACTATTTAGATGTTTCTTGTAGGAGTATTAAATGGTCTCTTAAATAATTTTCTTCAGTTTATGATCTTGAAATTTATGTTGCTAATTCTAATGTTGCCTCATTTCCCTTCTGTATTTTCATTTTTCTTTAGAAATACTGTCACCTGAAACTCAAGCGACACCACCATCTGTGCTGAAACCGATTCGTTTTTTGTTAAGAGACATTGACTCATTTGTCTTTATTTCTTATAATTAACAGAGAGTCACCAAATTCTTTTTCTTGGATTGTTCTTTCGAATTCTTTGGTAGTTGAGGTGCTTTCAAGCCTCCAGGATTTGTCTATCTTTTGGGCTTTGTGCCTCAGCAAATTAATTTTGTATTCCATTTCTAGCTTACAATGATTTTTATTGCTTATTACAAGGTCTAACTCCTGCTTGCCCTCGAAGACCTTCTGTGGTCATGCCTTATATGTTCAGAAATAAACAAAATAAGAAATAAGTCTACTTTTTAGCACAGCAACTGTGCTCAGCCACTTCACCCTAATCACACATAGGATGACTTTTTAAAATTCAAATACAGTTTATTTTTCTAAAGTTGATTCAAATACTTTCTCCTCACTGAGAATCTGTTCCAGGGGTCTGCAGTTATGGCCCTTGGGCCAGATTGGCCTTCTGTCCTGTTTCTGTATAATGGCTTTTTACATTTTGAAATGGTTGAGGATATAGTTGAAAGAATAATATTTTGCGATTTGTTAAAATTATATGAAATTCAAATTTGTTCATAAACACAACCACAGTTACTCATTTAAGTATTGGTTATGGCTGTTTTTGTGCTCTGACAACAGAGTTGAATAGTTACTGACAGACACCCTATGGGATGCAAAGCCTAAAATATTTACTTGTCTGGCCATTTTACAGAAAAAGTTTTCCAAATCCTCATCTGTATCATTTTGCCCTGATCTTTCATGTTTTCAAATTCCTGTTGCATTTATCAGTTCCATGGTATAGCATATTGCCTTTGTGTCTTCTCAGCTATGGTACCATAAAGGTGCCTTTAAAAATTGTGGGGAAAGTGCTTTTGAGCCTTTTTTTTTTTTTTTCAATCTATACCTTCTTTTTAGTCTATATGTCTTCCTGAGATTCTTATTTAACCTCTTACTGTTCCCATCAGGAAGAAAATTGTTAAGACTTACCTGTATTTTGTCTAATGAAAATAATGATTTTCCTTTGTTACAGCATTTTAATCTTAAATGTCAGATCATGACCTTTCCCTCGCTTCTCTGTTCTCCAGTGAGAAGATCTCAGATTCTGGAAGGGAGGTGAATATTCACAGCGCTGGCTTAGTGGACTTCCCTATACTATACCTTTGTACCCTCAAAACCTCTGACATAAAGCTGAGATAGTAGCTACGCACAGTAAATACTTAATGGGTTGTTTACATAGGTTGATAATAAATGAAATGACCTTTGGTTCTTCTGTTTTCATCACAGAGTGAGGACATGGTCTAGAAACGGTTTAGAATAACTTCACACCAAGGCATTGGACATAACACATTGTTAGAGGAAAGTGTTGATTAAATAATAGGGTAGTTAATCCGTTTGGAAATAGTTTAGGTCATTGGTTTTCAAATATTTAATGCAGTGAAACTTTTTTCAAACAATAAGTACTTGAAATAGCAAAAGATAAAAATGAATAAAAGCAGAATTATCTTTGTTGAGTAGGCCTTCGGTGCTCCCAAAGTACTGCCTACTTGGAGCCTCCTGAAAGTGCTTCCATTTGAGCCTTCAGGCTTACCTAATTTGTCTTAACAAGCAGACTGTTGGTCTTGAAAAAAACTATAGACTTTTTATTTTAGAATATACTTGCTATACTAATAGTGTTTGGGCCCATGACATTGTTGTAATTTTTGTTAATTTTGACTACGAATATGAATTCAAGATTGCTTAGTGGTTTAGGATCTGAGTCTGGACATTGACCCATTTAGTCATCAAATATATGAGTACCCACTGTGTGTCAGGCACTCTTCAGGGTGTTGGGAATATGGTAAAACAAATAAACAACTACAACCAAAAAAAACAGAACAAAATCTCCATCCTAACAGTTTAATCCTGAATCCTACCAAGATATGCTTCCAGGTTATTTAGTTGCTATGTAAGTTGTTGAAATTTTTAATAGACTCACTTTTCATTCACTTGGTTATAGTTTTGTGTAAAGAGCAGTTCATATGAACGATGTCTTTAGCATTCCAGTCAACCTTAAGATTATGTGTTTATGTGGTAGAAGACTTGGTCAAAGACAGTGTTATGGAATATAATTAACTTTTCTACAGGTATTACATTGTTTTTAATTAGTTATCATGTATGTTAAAAGGGCTTTCCTCTTCTAATTTTTCACAGCATTGATAAATTTGTTATTGAGAATAAGCAGCATTAAGAAAAGTAATACTTTATCAATATTGTACTATATTCATCTTTAGTAATTCAGTTGCTACTTTTATTAAGCTAGTCTAGATTGCCTGAGATTGTGAAATATATGACAGTCTTAGGGCTTGATTTGTCTTTTCTCAAATACTTGTTTATATAAGGGATATTTTATTTGACTTAAAGAAGATGGAACATGTAATTTCTTACAATATTTGTGATTCTAAAAAATATTTCAAAAACAAAAACTAGGTGGTTATTCTGGCTGAAAATACAGATCATAGTCTTCATTTTGATGGCTTAATTTTTTGACTTTGTGACCTTGAAATACATGTGTACGTCCTCCATTAATAGCTATATATCTATCGATTTATTTTAGCAAGAGCGGGGTGGGGACAGGGAGAGGGACAGAGGCAGGAGGAGAGGGAGCGAGAGAATCTTAAGCATACTCTGTGCTGAGCACAGAGCCTGACTCAGGGCTACATCTCACTAACTGAAATCACTACCTGAGCTGAAATCAGTACACTTAGCTGACTGAGTCACCCACACTCCCTTCCATTAATAGCTTTAGGAAACCTTTTAGATTAATATATTACAGTTCTTATTTAGCAAACATAATGTGATTTCCTCTTTTTTTGGCCAAAGGATTAACATTTTGATTTTTTAGCATTTATTAAGATTCATGCATTTATTGAGTAGCCAGTACATAGGAAGCACTGTTGGAGGCTTTTGGAATATTGATGAAATAAAGATTTGTGCCTTTGTGCATCTTCATTAAATATGGTCCGGGGTGGGGAGAGGGATAGAGTTAATGACAAGTAATAAATAAGTTGTATAGTAACTTAGGAATTAAGAGGCAAGGAGGATTTGGGGAGTTATTGGGAAAAGTAGGTATAAAGGCAGAGACATGTTGAGGAACAGTGTTCCTCCGTGTGACTGGAGCAGAATGAGAATGGGAGAATATACAAGAGGAGGTCAGAGAGCAAAACAGGGTTGGAGAAGGTAGATCTTTTATTATCCCATATCCAAAGGATTTGACTTTGACTTTTAGGAGCCCCTGGAGGGTTTTGGGCCTAAGAATGGAAAGCTCTGACTTAACGTTTTAAAGGAAACTCTGGCTGCTCTGGTAGTGATAGACGGGAAGAGGACTAGGAACGGAAGCAGGGACACTAGTCTGGAAGCCTTTGGAGTAATCTGGGGCCAGATATGTTGGTGGATGGGGTCAGAATTAGAGCAATAAATGTAATGAGAAGTGATAAACTCTCAATATATTTTGAAGATAGGACCAAAGGGCATTTCCTGACAAAGTATAATAACTTAAAAATATAAAATAATTATAAAATTCCACCTTATATTTATGAACACGAGCTTTGTGAGAAGGTACAAAACAAATTTTGGTTTAAGTCCAGAATTACTAAGAATTGATTTTTCCTAGGTTCCCTGTAGGACTTAAAAAATTTTCTTGCAGAAAGTACTTCATGTTATTAAAATGCCATTAAAAGGAGCATGTTCTGTTTGAATGACTATCACGTATCTTAGAAAACTCAGTCGTATAGATGGCTTCATTTTTAAGACAATTTTAGGGACCACTCAACAATATTGGGCAGATAGTTGCTGTCTCCCTCCAACTCTCTGGTCAACTGTAGTTCTACTCAAATTATACATTGTTGTTAATTTCTGGGAAGATACTTAATCTAAATATTTCCTTGAAATGGTTGTAAGATAAAGGTAGAATGAGAAACTGCATTGCTGGGGCACCTGGGTGGCTCAGTTGGTTGAGTCAGCCTTTGGCTCAGGTCATGATCCCAGGGTCCTGGGATCGAGCCCCCACATCAGGCTCCCTGCTTATTGGGAGTCTGACCCCCCCTCCAAATAAATAAATAAAATCTTTAAAAAAAAAAAACTGCATTGCAAACTGTTGGAAAGCAGTACTACTGCTTAAGAAAATAAAGATTGGTCATGGGCTCCTGGGTGGCTCAGTGGGTTAAAGCCTCTGCCTTCGGCTCAGGTCATGATCCCAGAGTCCTGGGATCGAGGCCCACATCTGGCTCCCTGCTCAGCGGGGAGCCTGCTTCCTCCTCTCTCTCTGCCTGCCTCTCTGCCTACTTGTGATCTCTCTCTCACTGTGTCAAATAAATAAATAAAATCTTTAAAAAAAAAAGATAAATAAAGATTGGTCATCCAGAGACTCCTTTTGACTGGATAGCTTTGAGTAGATGATTGCTACTTTTGTCGTGGTTTCTTCAAGGGTAAAAATTTGAGAAAATGAGAACAAGTTACATGAAAGTAAAGTCACATCAAAAATCAGGAAGTTGTATGGATCAACATAATCAAGTATTATCGTTAAACATATTTGTAAGGAATTTTCAAATTGAATAGCCTGCATATAGATATCAGCCTTTATTACTAGGAGCACAAACAAAAAAGAGGGGATTTTTTTTTTTTTAAACAGTGCAGAAGAAAAACTACTTTGGTTAGTTAATGGATAGTACTTTTGACCTGGATTTGAGGACCAGTGGATAATTCATATATGTATAAACTATCCAGGTGGCTGAAATTAAATGACCATATAACCTATTACAGCCGAACTCATGAAAGCTAAGGTTATGAGGCGGTAAGACCATACCCAAACAAATAGCAAAATGTTTTTGAGGGCAGGTGTTAACAGTTTTTTCCCTACTCTTTTGGTTTCTCAGACTTTTTTAAACTCTGAAAACATCTTTTTAAATATTAGAGCTTTTGGAAAAAAATTTTAAAAGATCTTTTGAGTTAAGTAACTCAGGTAAACCTGTAAATTGATAAAGTATGTACTGCTTTTGATGATTGAGTTGGAGGGAGAGAGCAACTATTTGTCCAATATTCGTTACCACCTGTAAGTGAAAGAATTTTCCACCACCATTTGAAAATCACTTTGTAGTGACTCATGACATAAGGTCTGGAGCTGATTTAAAAATAACCAGCAGGTAGCCTTCCTGAAAGAAGAACACGGATGTTCTTCAGTGTCTCATTGGTAGTTTACTGTGAATTTGGTGTGAAAACCATAAATGTCACACAAAGCTACCTCTTTTAATTTAAACTTTAATATTCATGATTCAGGGCCTACCACTATCAAATTTATTAGGATGTGTGTTGAAACCCCAGTATTAAAATTTATCCTCTGTATAATTTATTTCTCATTAAATAAAAACCTTTCAGAAAGGGTGGTAACTTCATGCCCCACTCACCTTCATTTAATTTTAAGGCCCTTTTCTTTCTGTAACTTTTAAAATACATTTTATGGTAAGAGTGTTTTCATTTCTGTTTATGCTCTATAAAGTAGAAAGATGTCTCAGTATTCTGAGGTGTATGCTGTAGGAGAGCGGGAATATTTCTTTCAATGTGTTTGGAATAAGCATATATGAGAAGTGAATAAGGCAAGGGATTAGGTTTGTAGTTGAGAATTTTCTATAATACTCAGGTTCATGTGACTTTGTACTGTTAACCTTTCTATTTGTGTCTCTCAAACTGAAAGGCAGGGAACAGTCTTAATGTCTTTGAATGTCTTAGTTTTCAGAGTAGATTTTTGGTTTAATAAAGAGCCACATGTAGTACTAGTGTGTATACTGTTTAACATGAAAATTCCGCAGAGTAACCACTAGGTATGTTTTCTATTGACGTACATCTTAAAGCGTATTGTCTGCTGTTTTCTGCTTTTCTAATAAGAAGGAAAGGTAGACCTTGTATTTTACTGTGTGTGTTTTCAATTTTTTTCTTAATTGTTACAGAATCGTTGTGCTGTTTTCGAGAACTAATTTCGTTTTGCCTACTTTATCACTGTGTATAACTTTGTTATCCAGTTCATTCACTTTTGTTTTTTTATCAGTAAATACAAATACTCTTTTATGCAGTTTAAGTAGAGAAACTGGTGCTAGGTGCAAGTACCCAATTTAACCAAATTAAGATTTTTTTAGAAGTTCCACTAATGAATAAAAGTTAATAGGATTGGATGGAACACCCCTAATTTCTTTTACTTCTAATTATTGTATATATTGCTGCCAGATAAATATTTTAAAGTCACAAGTCTGATCATGTCATTTTTTACAAAAAATTTTTTGATAGCTTCACAGATTCCAAGAATCAAACTGATAATATAACTCTAATACTTATTAAACTCTCTTTGTTTGCTAGGCACTTAACATTTAAAAAAATGATTTCGTTCTTAAATTTGTATAGTTATGCAGTCACATTTTATAGATGGGGAAACCATGACACAAAGGGATTTCAATTTTACTGTTGTCATAAACTCATAAATAATAGATTTGAAATCAGTTTTATTTATTTGTGGTTTTCTACTTCTTGTGTTGTTCCTTCAATGTAGGATTATTTTATTATGAAAGTAAATCTATTAAATCCTTTGCTTGAATATCATAGGGCAGATAATACTAATATTTGTAGTTGAAGCTAATAGAATACACTTAAGAAATACAAAAGTAAATCTGAAATTTCAATTTTTAATATTTTACCAGAAATATTAGTCATAATTTTAAATTATAATAATAGTTCCTTTAACCATTAATTGTTAGTTTGGTATAGTATAATTTGAATAGGTGTTTACTTGCAGTTGAGGTCAGTGTAGAAGCCAGGTATTTGAGGGCAAGTGATGGTTCCTTTCTTACCTCTTTATTTTTTTTTTCTATGTTCTTTATTTTGCCTGGATTGAAGATAATTTTCATGTTTGTTGATGTACACAACTGGAAAATGCCCAGTTTTCCCTGTCTTGTGAAACTTTAGCATAGTAGAAATGATACATTGCTTTTAATTCAACCTCAAAAGAGTGTGAAGAATCTATAGATAAAACTTCTATAAAAGACTGATTGATTGCTTTCATGCAAATAACCGAAATTAAATTACATGCAACTCTTCAGGGTTATTTCATGTTGCTGGTATATCAAATAATTCTAAACAATTGTCTCAAATAGGCAGTCTCAAAATTCTTTAGCTTGGTGCTACTGAAAATGTGGTCCATGAGCTTTTTGTAACTTTTTTTTTTTTTAAGCTTTTACTTACTTATTTGACAGAGACAGACACAGGGCGAGAGGGAACACAAGCAGGGAGATTGGGAGAAGGAGAAGCAGGCTTCCTGCTGAGCGGGGGTTTGATCCCAGAACCCTGGGATCATGACCTGAGCCAAAGGCAGATGCTTAACAACTGAACCACCCAGGCACCCCTTGTTGTAATTATTCTGAGAGGAAATGAATATAGAAGCAAGAATATTTAGGAGTAGTTGGACAGTAATTTTATGTCTCTTGAATCTAACTGGAGTTTGGATTTTTTTTTTAATTTCATTTATTGGGTTTTACAAAATTGGACTTTTGCAGATATGAAATAAAAATTGATCCTTCACCTTGATAGTTTGAGAAACATTGGTCTAGTTAAATACTCTCAGTATTCGTCTTAACTGTCCATTTATATTTTCCTGTTGAAGTATTTGAAAATTCTAAATTTGGGGCATAAGATTTGATAGATTTCACAGGAGCATGTTGAAACTTTATGAAAAATATATATAATTGTAAAATCTTCCTAAATTTATTTGAGATTCCATTTTAGGGAACACATTTTGAGGAACAGTGTAATAGAAAGCAGGTTGTTTTTGAAAGTTGTGAGGGAGTTGTTAACGGCAACTAGTACATTTAATTATCAGCAAACATAGTCTGTAGTCACAGAAGGCAAGAAAATTGAGAAAGGGGAAAAGACTAGTTATTTCTTCAAATTTGAAGGAGCAGATACAAAATAAAATGCACATTTGGTTATTAGGGGCTTATTTTAAATTTTTTGAGATATTACCTTAAATTATGTGTGTACTTATTTTAATTGTTAGATTTGTCTTAAATTTTGAAGTCATTTTACATTTGTAACAGTCATAAACAGTCTTTATGGTGGTTTCCTAAAATACACGTAATATTTATTGTTAATGTCCATAGTTCTTTGTCATGAATATCTTTAGTGCGTATGTGATGTAATATGTAATTCATGATTAAGTTTTGTCCTTTTTCTCCTCTTTCTAGGAAGATGATCCTATGATCTTGAAGACCTCTCTGCACAGAAATGAGGGAAACACAAAGAATCAAATATAGTTCTGAACTTTGGGATCTGTATTTTGAGATGATTTTATTTTCAGAATGAGAAGTATATCTGGTTATCTTTATGAATGTAGAGACATGAGAAGAGAGTTATGATGGCAAAAAACAAAGAGCCTCGCCCCCCATCCTATACTATCAGTGTAGTTGGACTCTCTGGGACTGAAAAAGACAAAGGTAACTGTGGAGTTGGAAAGTCTTGTTTGTGCAATAGATTTGTACGCTCAAAAGCAGATGAATATTACCCAGAGCATACTTCTGTGCTTAGCACCATTGACTTTGGAGGACGAGTAGTAAACAATGATCACTTTTTGTACTGGGGTGACATAACACAAAATGGTGAAGATGGAGTAGAATGCAAAATTCATGTCATTGAACAAACAGAGTTCATTGATGACCAGACTTTCTTGCCTCATCGGAGTACGAATTTGCAACCGTATATAAAACGTGCAGCTGCCTCTAAATTGCAGTCAGCAGAAAAACTAATGTACATTTGCACTGATCAACTCGGCTTGGAGCAAGACTTTGAACAGAAGCAAATGCCTGAAGGGAAGCTCAATGTAGACGGATTTTTACTGTGCATCGATGTGAGTCAGGGATGCAATAGGAAGTTTGATGATCAACTTAAATTTGTGAATAATCTTTTTGTCCAGCTATCAAAATCAAAAAAACCCGTAATAATAGCAGCAACTAAATGTGATGAATGCGTAGATCATTATCTTAGAGAAGTTCAGGCATTTGCTTCAAACAAAAAGAACCTTCTTGTAGTGGAAACATCAGCACGATTTAATGTCAACATTGAGACATGTTTTACTGCACTAGTACAAATGTTGGATAAAACTCGTGGCAAGCCTAAAATTATTCCCTATCTGGATGCTTATAAAACACAGCGACAACTTGTTGTCACAGCAACAGATAAGTTTGAAAAACTTGTACAGACTGTGAGAGATTACCATGCAACTTGGAAAACTGTTAGTAATAAATTAAAAAATCATCCTGATTATGAAGAATACATCAACTTAGAGGGAACAAGAAAGGCCAGAAATACCTTTTCAAAACATATAGAACAACTTAAACAGGAACATATAAGAAAAAGGAGAGAAGAATATATAAATACTTTACCAAGAGCTTTTAACACTCTTTTGCCAAACCTAGAAGAGATTGAACATTTGAGCTGGTCAGAAGCCTTGAAGTTAATGGAAAAAAGAACAGATTTTCAGTTATGTTTTGTGGTGCTAGAAAAAACACCTTGGGATGAAACTGACCACATAGATAAAATTAATGATAGACGAATTCCATTTGACCTTCTGAGCACTTTAGAAGCGGAAAAAGTTTATCAGAACCATGTACAGCATCTAATATCAGAGAAAAGAAGGGTAGAAATGAAGGAAAAATTCAAAAAGACTTTGGAAAAAATTCAGTTCATTTCACCTGGGCAGCCGTGGGAAGAAGTTATGTGCTTTGTTATGGAGGATGAAGCCTTCAAATATATCACTGAGGCTGATAGCAAAGAGGTGTATGGTAGGCATCAGCGAGAAATAGTTGAAAAAGCCAAAGAAGAGTTTCAGGAAATGCTTTTTGAGCACTCTGAACTTTTTTATGATTTAGATCTTAATGCAACACCTAGTTCAGATAAAATGAGTGAAATTCATACAGTTTTGAGTGAAGAACCTAGATATAAAGCTTTACAGAAACTTGCACCTGATAGGGAATCTCTTCTACTTAAGCACATAGGGTTTGTTTATCATCCCACTAAAGAAACTTGTCTTAGTGGCCAAAATTGTACAGACATTAAAGTGGAACAGTTACTTGCTAGTAGTCTTTTGCAGTTGGATCATGGCCGCTTACGGTTATATCATGATAGTACCAGTATAGATAAAGTTAACCTTTTCATTTTAGGGAAGGATGGCCTTGCTCAAGAATTAGCAAATGAGATAAGAACACAATCCACTGATGATGAGTATGCCTTAGATGGAAAAATTTATGAACTTGATCTTCGGCCAGTTGATGCCAAGTCGCCTTACTTCTTAAGTCAGTTGTGGACTGCCGCCTTTAAACCACATGGGTGCTTCTGTGTATTTAATTCCATTGAGTCACTGAATTTTATTGGGGAATTTATTGGAAAAATAAGAACTGAAGCTTCGCAGATCAGAAAAGATAAGTACATGGCTAATCTTCCATTTACTTTAATTCTGGCTAATCAGAGAGATTCTATGAGTAAGAATCTACCAATTCTCAGGCACCAAGGGCAACAATTGGCAAACAAGTTACAGTGCCCTTTTGTAGATGTACCACCTGGTACATACCCTCGTAAATTTAATGAAACCCAAATAAAGCAAGCTCTCCGAGGAGTATTAGAATCAGTTAAGCATAATTTAGATGTGGTGAGCCCGGTTCCCACCAGTAAGGATGTATCAGAAGCTGACCTGCGAATTGTCATGTGCGCCATGTGTGGTGATCCCTTTAGTGTGGATCTTATTCTTTCACCCTTCCTTGATTCTCACTCTTGTAGTGCTGCTCAAGCTGGACAAAATAATTCCCTAATGCTTGACAAAATCATTGGTGAAAAAAGGAGGCGAATACAGATCACAATATTATCATACCATTCTTCAATTGGAGTAAGGAAAGATGAACTGGTTCATGGGTATATATTAGTTTATTCTGCCAAACGGAAAGCATCAATGGGAATGCTTCGAGCATTTCTATCAGAAGTTCAGGACACCATTCCTGTACAGCTGGTGGCAGTTACTGACAGCCAAGCAGATTTTTTTGAAAATGAGGCCATCAAGGAACTAATGACTGAAGGAGAACACATTGCAACTGAGATCACAGCTAAATTTACAGCACTGTATTCTTTATCTCAGTATCATCGACAAACTGAGGTCTTTACACTGTTTTTCAGTGATGTTCTAGAGAAAAAAAATATGATAGAAAATTCCTATTTATCTGATAATACAAGGGAATCAACCCATCAAAGTGAGGATGTTTTTCTACCATCTCCCAGAGACTGTTTTCCATACAACAACTATCCTGATTCAGATGATGATACAGAAGCACCACCTCCTTATAGCCCGATTGGAGATGATGTACAGTTGCTTCCAACACCAAGTGACCGTTCTAGATACAGATTAGATTTAGAAGGAAATGAATATCCTATTCATAGCACCCCAAACTGTCATGACCATGAACGCAACCATAAAGTGCCTCCGCCTATTAAACCTAAACCAGTTGTACCTAAGACAAATGTGAAAAAACTGGATCCAAACCTTGTAAAAACAATTGAAGCTGGTATTGGTAAAAATCCAAGAAAACAGACTTCCAGGGTGCCTTTGGCACATCCTGAAGATATGGATCCTTCAGATAACTATGCGGAACCCATTGACACAATTTTCAAACAGAAGGGCTATTCTGAAGAGATATATGTTGTCCCAGATGATAGTCAGACCCGCATTATTAAAATTAGAAACTCATTTGTAAATAACACCCAAGGAGATGAAGAAAATGGATTTTCTGATAGAACGTCAAAAAGTCATGGGGAAAGGAGGCCTTCAAAATACAAATACAAATCTAAAACCCTATTTAGTAAAGCCAAGTCATACTATAGAAGAACACATTCAGATGCAAGTGATGATGAGGCTTTTACTACTTCTAAAACAAAAAGAAAAGGAAGACATCGTGGAAGTGAAGAAGATCCACTTCTTTCTCCTGTTGAAACTTGGAAAGGTGGTATTGATAATCCTGCAATCACTTCAGACCAGGAGTTAGATGACAAGAAAATGAAGAAGAAAACCCACAAAGTAAAAGAAGATAAAAAGGTAATTGTAACTCATAGTAAGTGATGTTTATAAAGATGTTTGGTTTTGCCTTTTAAAATACGTATATATATTTTTAAGATAATGAATTTGACATCATTGAGAACTTAGGATGCCTTATGTCATTCAGTAATTTTCTGAATATTTTGTGAGGATGAATTATTTTCATTACTTTTTAAATTGCCTTTTGTGCTTTATTTAGAAGTTTGAATTCATATTCTTCAGTATAATCATTCTAGGGGAATATGTTTATTTTCCTAATAGAAGCCCAGATATAGAGTGATTTTGCTCTGTTTTGTTTGTAAGCATCCCATTTATCTCTTTTTGCCTTTTTGACATATCAGTTTTGCAAAATTAATTTGAAATACCTGTCTCATTCAAGGATATTAATGATATAGTCAAACTGATAATTTGTAATGGAAATTTACAGTTCTAGGATTCTTTTTTGTGGATGGTGGTATTTTGCCTAAAGGCATGTAGAAAAGTTTCTGAAGTTTGAGTTATAGCATTCTGACTAAATAGCAATATCTGTTTTCAGTATATAGTAATTTACCTGATGATATTAAGCACTAAAAACTTAAATAAATATGTATGCTAAGTTGTATTTAATAATTATCATTAGATCTTTATCACAGTAGTATAGTACTTTAGCACTTTCACTTCTAGGACTCTGACTCAAGTGTGCACAAAGTTTGTTTAAGATTTTTATGGTTTTGTGATAGCTTTCACTTTTATTCTCTATATTGGCTTTTATTCTCCATATTGATAGTTTCTTCATCAGTTACATCCATAATCTAAATATATGTTTACTACAGGTACTCTCAACACGTGCTACTGGCTAAATATCTTTAGCATCTTTCACACTCAACCTGTTATCACTAGTCCTCCCTATACGTTTTATCACTGTCAAAGAACTTCCAGCATTTTTTCTCAATTTGTTTGTTATTAATGCTACTTAATGCTTATTAATGAAGATAAAGCACTTACAGTCATTCCATTTTTTATTTTTTGAAAAGATTTTATTTATTTTTTGTCTGAGAGAGAGAGAGAGAGAGAGAGACAGAGATAGTGATAGTGAAGGAGAGCAGGAGGCAGGGAGGAGAGGGAGAAGCAGGTTCCCGGATGAGCAGGGAGCCAATGTGGGACTCAATCCCAGGACCCTGGGATCATGACCTGAGCTAAAGGCAGATGCCTAACCAACTGAGCCACCCAAGTGCCCCATTTTAAAATTGCTTTTGTGTATGTGTGTTATTTTTCCATTTTTGATCATAAGTCTGCTTAATTATTTTCGTAACTTTATATTAAAATTTCAACTTAGAGAATTGCTGCAGGAAGAGTAAAAGGAGCTTTTATCTACCCTTTACTGAGATTTACCAGCTATTTACATTTTTCCCCCCTTCCTTGATCTTGTGGATATTTATTGGGGTTTATTCGTTTTGGACCCTGTAAGATTAAGTTGGAGATGTTGGACTCATTTTTCCATTAAATACTTTATTTCCTAAGAATAAGAATATTCTCTTAAATAGCACAGGTATCAAAATCAGGAAATTTAATTATATTATAGTATTATTATTTAATATACAATCTGTGATGAAAAACAGATTTTGAACTGTTGAACATCTTTCTCATTAGTTTTCTTTCTATCTTCTCCCAATTTTTCCTAATTTTTATTTAGTTCCAACAATAATATATTTTTTATTTTTTCACTAATTGTATTTTTCCCTATTGCTTCATATTATTTCGATTATACTTTTTATTTTTATATTTTTATTTTTAAAATTTTTTTCTGTTATACTTTTTAGTCATTACGTTTTCCATTTAGCTAGTTGTATTAAAACTGGGTTTTAATTTTAAAACCTCCAGGTTTTAAATTTTGCTGTCATTTTTTATTGCAGTGGCCAGTTAATGTAAAAGTTTGTTCCTTTTTGGTCATTTCTTTAGGATAAATGTACAACTATAGAGTCATTAGATTGAAGACATGAGAGTATTCCAATGACTTGATATTTATTACTCTACTTTTTTTAGTGTTAATTTCTTAACTATGAGCACTGTGCAAAGAAGGAATACGCCAAATTTGTATTTATATTCTGAAATTTTAGCACAACCTTTGATTCCAGTTAGTTTATTAATAATGTTCCTCAAATTGAAATCAGTCTCCTCATACTTGATTTGTTTTATGTAGTTACTTAACTGTAAACATGCTCCCTGACTTAGGATGGTTCAGTTTAGGATTTTTTAACATCATGATGGTGCAAAAGCAATAACACATTAAGTAAAAACCATTTTAGAATTTAGAATTTTGATTTTTTTCCTGGGCTAAGAAGATAACGCAGTTCAGTAAACTCTTGTGATGCAGGGCAGTGGTAGTAAGCTGTAGCTTCAGTCAGCCAGATGATCACAAGGGTAAGCAGTCATTCTGTTTTTCACTTTCAGTATAGTATTCAGTAAATTACAAGATACTTAATTCTTTATTAATAGCATAGGCTTGTGTTAGATGTTTTTGTGCACGTGTAGGCTAATATGTTTTGAGTGCACTTAAGGTAGGTTAAGCTAAAGTATGATCAGAATGTTAGTGTATTAAGTGCTTTTTTTATTTAATGTTTTAAACTTACAATGGGTTAATTGGGACGTAACCTTATCATAAGTTCTGGAAGAAAAGTATTTTATTACTTCTAAAATCCAGGGTTTTGTTTTGTTTTGCTGTTTTTAAATAGCTCCTAAATCTAAATATGTCTAGTAATTGATGGTGTATCTTAATTAACATAGGATTTTATTCTCTCTTTTTTTTTTAGAGGTACATAAAGTAATGGTGGTGTTTACAATCACCTCATCTTAAAGTCACTGACTATAGCAATTTGTCTTTAATTTTTATTATTATTCCACAGAGAAAAATGGGCCTAGATTCTCTTCCTCCACTCTTGCGAATATTTCATATATTTGATTCCAGTCAATATTTTGTTTAATATAACTCTTTTCATTTGGTGTCCGTCTTTTCCTCACTTCTATTGAAGTAGTGACTCAGCTTGGAGTCGTATTCATAATCTGCTTTCAGTTGCTGGAACTCAGTACACTGTTTCATCTGTCTTTTAGAATTATTTTAGAATTTCCTTGCAGTTCTATATAACATTGCTTTAATTTTTAGATTCATGTATTGTATTTGAATTCTAAGAAAATTGGAGAAATTGTATTTTAGAAGCTTTTACATCTTTAAGTAATTTTTAAATCAGGTGTCACTTAAATGTTTGGTTTCTGTACCTGTGGTCTTAAAAAGAAAAACATAGGTTACAGTGAAATTTCATAGATATGGTTTTGTGTCACAGTTATGTTTTATGGCTTTGTATACATGCACAGTGAAATGCTTTAGCTCACTCCAAGGCTCACTTTATTATTACTTTTAATTTAATTTAATTTAAATTCAGTTAATTAACGTAGTGTATTATTAGTTTCAGAGGTAGAGTTCAGTGATTCATCAGTTGTATATAATTATTACATTGCCCTCCTTAACACACATCACCCAGTTACCCCATACCCCTACCCCCTCCCCTCCAGCAACCCTCAGTTTGTTTCTGTGGTTAAGAGTCTCTTATGGTTTGTCTCTCTCTCTTATTTTGTCTTGTTTTATTTCTATTGTATCACAGTTATCCATGGTACCTTTTTTAAACATTACAGAAAGGCTGGAGCACTTTAGTGCAACTTAGTTTACCTAAAAATTATTTTCATTGTGTCATCTGGATTTGAGTATTTGTCATCTCATGTTTCAGTTCAGTAAGCATTCATTAAAAACCTGTTTAACACTTAAAGTCTCTACAAAAAGCTGTTGAAGGATACGAAAAGTTGAAGACATGGATTCCCCCTTAAAGAGCTTAAATGAAGTTTGAAAGATCATACCTTGTGCTTGGGGCAGTGTTAAGAAAGTTCTACTAGAGCAATTTAATGAAGCATAGTGTAATTCTTAAGAGCACACGATCTAGAGCCAGACTTCTAGGATTTGAATTGAGGCTCTGCCACTTTCTTACTATAAGTGCATAACCTCTCTGCACTTCCAACTAGGAAAATAGAGATATAATCATACTACTTAGGACTGCTGTGAGAAATCAGTTCATATTTATTTACAACAGTGCCTGACACATTGGTAAATTTGTTAAATAAAAAAGTGTATACACTATTTTGTGATTGTTTAAATATAAATATTAAAAGAATATAGACAGAGATTGCCATGGAGTATGTAGTATTGATTTCACAAAACTTCATGAAGAGAAAGGTGTAAATCACTACTTTTGGTATTTTAATTGGCTTTGAAGAAGGAAAAAAGATATTTTAGGTGGGGAGAATGATTTGTATGGGCATAAAATTGTGACTGAAGTAAGGTGAGAGATGATAGGAAACTGCCCTTATTTGGGTATTGAGAAATAGCATTGTATTTATAAAAATCTACTAAACTGAAGAACTAGTTTAAATCCAAAGCAGTTAGTTAAGCAAGGCCAGAGGAGCAAGGAAAGTTGTGTTGGACTTCAGGTTGAAGGTAGGAAAGAGATTGGTATCACATAGTCTACATGGGAAGCTAAGATACATACACAGTTTTTTAAAATTTATTTTAATTTTTTTTTATCGAGCTCAACATGAGGCTTGAACTCACAACCCTGAGATCAAGACCTGAGCTAAGATCAAGCTTTGGACACTTAAACCAACTGAGGCACCCAGGTGTCCCAGTTTTATTTTTATTTATTTAAGAGGCACCCAGGTGTCCCAGTTTTATTTTTATTTATTTAAGAATTTACTTTAAAGTAATCTCTGTACTATACCCAGTGTGGAGCTTGAACTTAGAACCCCGAGATCAAGAGTCACATGCTCTACCAACTGAGCCAGCCAGGTACCCCTCCATATTCACTTTTAAAGTTATAGGGGTACAGAGACCAAATGAGAAATCAGTAAAGCTAGAAGTTGATTCTTTAATAGTCAGATCAGAAGAAAAGAGGAAGCATAATTAAATACTGAGAATGAAAAAGGGAACATTATCATAGATCAGATTTAAAAGAGAATAGAATGCTGTCAGGAATTTTATGTCAAGACATTAGAAAGTATAAATAAAATTAACTCCTAAAAATATATAATTTACCTAAATAAGAAAGCTTTGAATAATCCTGTAACTGTTAAATAAGTTGTAGTAGTTCTCTCTTGTGCAAAAATACCATGCCCAGATCTTTCCAGAAGTCTTTTCAGGGAACAGATCATTTCAGTGTTCTACAAACTGTTCCAGCAAACAGAAGGCAGGAGAATACATTCTTTAATTCATTCTCTGAAGTCCTGTAGTCTTAATTTCAGAACCAGACAAGGATGGTGTAAGAAAGGAAAATTATAGTCCTGTCTTACTTAGCAGTGTCCAGTGTATATGGAAGAATCCCAAATAAAATACAGATCCACAGACCCTTGACTGCAATTTTGAAATCCAACAACTTACGAAAACAAGTTTGTTTGTTTTTTTTTTTTAAACTTTGCAGCATGATCTGATTTGACCTGTTCTTGATGGCAGAATCTGATTTAAGGCTATTTTTTAATCATCATTTATCTTATATAGAGTAAATATCTGTATAGTTCACTGTGGAAATATTAGAGTATTTGAGTACAGGGTACTGACCTACAATTTAATTGCATTACATAATTNATTCATTTGACACAGAGAGAGAGATCACAAGTAGGCAGAGAGGCAGGCAGAGAGAGGAGGAAGCAGGCTCCCTGCTGAGCAGAGAGTCTGATGCGGGCCTCGATCCCAGGACCCTGAGATCATGACCTGAGCCGAAAGCAGAGGCTTGAACCCACTGAGCCACCCAGGCACCCTGACCTGTTCTTGATGGCAGAATCTGATTTAAGGCTATTTTTTGATCATCATTTATCTTATATAGAGTAAATATCTGTATAGTTCACTGTGGAAATATTAGTGTATTTGAGTACAGGGTACTGACCTACAATTTAATTGCATTACATAATTGACATTTTTTGTACTGTGCATTATGACTAATGTCTTAAAATTTCCAAATTCTAAAACCTGTTTTCCTCAAGGGTTTTAGAGAAGGGGTTTTGGCCATGTAATAGCAAAATACATGCAGCAACAATATATGAAAGGCACGTTACAATTTAACAGATTCATAGAAAACTATATAGTGAACAGATGAGAACCTTAACTTGAAAAAAGGTATCTACAAATAAACAAGTGAAATCTGCAGCAAATATCCTAAATGGGGAGATATATTCGTTTTTTTGTTGTTGTTTTTTTTTGTTTTGTTTTTAGAATTTTTTTTTTTTAAGATTTTATTTATTCATTTGACAGAGAGAGAGAGAGAGAGAGATTACAAGTAGGCAGAGAGGCAGGAGAGAGGAGGAAACAGGCTCCCCACCGAGCAGAGAGCCCGATGTGGGCCTCGATCCCAGGACCCTGGGATCATGACCTGAGCTGAAGGCAGCGGCTTTAACCCACTGAGCCACCCAGGCGCCTGATATATTCGTTTTTCAACCTAGAACAAGATAATGTACACACTTTCACCACTTTATTCAGTATTATGTGGAGATCCTACTAAAAGCAATAAGATAGGAAAAAAAGAAAAGCATGAATATTGAAGTGGAGGAAACAAAATTGTCATTACTGGCCGATGCGGTAGTTTATGTAAAAGCCAAAAAGGAACTACAAATAAATTATTAGTAGATAGAAGTGTTAGCAAAATAGCTTGATATATATCAGTAACCAAAAGTTAGTTGCATCTCTATACGTTGGCAGTAAATAACTAGTAAAAATAGAGAAGGTATCACTTAAAAAAAGCACAGGAGATTATCCAGTGTCTGGGAGTTATTACAACGTATGCAAACCACTGTGTAGAAAGGTAATAAAAGTATTAAAAGACAGTGAAAAAGATCTAAATGGGAGCTCTAGTGCCTTCCTCTGCATGAATATAGTGTATCATGAAGTCACTGCTCTTCAGACTAATCTCTGGATTCAGTGTTTCATTCAAAGTGTCAGGTTTTCAGGTAATTTCATTACCTGAAATGATTCTAATCCATATATATAGAATAGTAAAGAGCCTAGAATAGGACACTTAAGAAAGGCAGAGGTGGAGTGGTGGTGATGGGTTTTTGTGCTTATTTTATCAGATAATGTAAACCTTTGGCATGTAAGACTGATACTAGCACAGAGATAGTCACATTGACCAATGGAATTGAATAGAACACCTCAAAATATACAGTCTTCTGGCTTGGAGCTCCTATTTCAACATGGTACCCATATGGGGCTCTTGCAGTGTGACTAATCTGAATTGGGATATGCTGGTCTAGAGAGTAAGGAATGCCCTCCCTGAGAAGTATCATTTTAAGTCAGATCTGATGGGTTAATAGGACTTAACTAGAGGAATAGTTGGGTAGATGGAAGAATATTTAGTGCCGAATGAATAGTGTTCATGTTGTAAAAGGGAAAGTGGTATGTTCTTTAAAGAGACTGCTGTGGGTGGTCATTAATCTAATGAAGGTGCTGGCATACTTCTGTAAAGAGCCAGACAGTAAGTGTTCTGGGCTTTGCAGGTAATACAGCCTCTGTTACAACTGCTCATGTCTGCTGTTGCAGTACCAAACCAGCCATTGACAATATGTAAACAGATGAGTATGGCTGTTTTCAAAAGCAGACAGCAGTTTGGATTGGGTCCCCAGGCCATAGTTTGCTGACCCTTGTTCTATGGGAGAGAGTAGTTGAAGGAGAGACTTGAGAGTTGGGACTAGACTTGGACCTTTTTAGCATTGTTAGACATTTTTGTTTTAGAGTATTTTTTTTATAGAAACATTTAGATTTTGTTTTAGACATTTAATTTTAGAGTAATTTGCAAATAGATAGTGGATGGATTTGAAATCACTTTGTTTCAGTGTGGAGAAAGGGTTGAGTGATGGAAGACTAATTGGCATACTAAGAGTAGTCTAAATAAACCATGATTAAAGCTTTGAGTAGTTGTAGTGGGGAGAGTACTTAGAATCCCTAATATTTGATGATGTATTGTGTGGGGGAAGAGGGAGGGTGGCGAATGAGATAGGAAAGATACCTTCTTGGTTTTAGCTTATGCAACTTAAACAGTGATGATGCTATTTACTATGTAGAACATTAGAAATTTACCAGGTTTGGAGTTGGGAGTGGGAATTAAACTGGCTTTAGAGTTCAAGTGGAGATGTCAGCTTGGCAATTAGATGTACCATTCCTCACAGGAGAGGTCTGAGTTGGAGATACATATTTAGGAGACAATGAAATAGAGATGGCAGTAGATGAAATTTACCTAGGGAGAGTACAGAGGAGTGCCTTCAAGCTTTGAGGAATTGCCAGTGTTGAATGCCAAGTAGTAAGATGATCCTTAAGAACAGTAGGTAGAGATGGGCGCCTGGGTGGCTCAGTGGGTTAAAGCCTCTGCTTTCGGCTCAGGTCATGATCTCAGGGTCCTGGGATCGAGGCCCGCATCGGGCTCTCTGCTCAGCAGGGAGCCTGCTTCCCCCTCTCTCTCTGCCTGCCTGTCTGCCTACTTGTAATCTCTCTCTGTCAAAATAAATAAAATCTTAAAAAAAAAAAAAAAAAAGAACAGTAGGTAGAGAGTAATAGTAACACTTAGTCTGAGCTGATTCCTTCACTTGTAAATGAGATTATAATATTTAGAATTGTGGTAGACATGGGAACTGTGTGTTTCAAATGCTTGGCATGTAGCAGTGCTTAATAAATACTACTGTAGTATGTATCAGGCCTAAAATTTCCCCATATACTCTGGCTGTATTTCACAACAGTCCTTTGTCCCATGATGCTGGATTAGTCTCTGGACTTACTTTTATATTAAATACCCTTATGAATTCAGAAACTGAGTTTATGCATTTCTTTGNTTTTCCTTTTTTTTTTTTTTTTTTTTACCCCCTCTGAGAGGATAGGTCATTCTGTTTACCTTCATTCTTTGATTCCAAGATGGGAGCTATAGTCCATGAATCTTTTCTCAGATTTCTTAACACTTGGAAAATTAAAACTTTGGGCCCTAGTGGCATCTGAGGAAGGCTCAGAGATCTGAGCTTGTCATTCAAAGGCTCTGTGCTTGATGGTCCTTTATACTCCAAAATAATTTTGGTGTTAGTTGTGAGATCCAAACCTTGTATGACATTTCTTGATTGCAACCATAGGAATTATTTTGTTTAAATCATACATATAAATATTTGTACAGAAATGAAATCTCAAAAAAATAATACTACTACTGTATACATATTTTTATTTTTTTTTTGGTCTGTTGTAGTGAAATGAGGGGGTGCTGTTGTGACCTACTGAATTGATTTCTTAACCTACAGGTATTTGAAAGTGCTTTAAGAGGATGAGAAATTTGAGTTGTATTGATAAAATTGCCGGTTCTTAATACACTTATTCAATGAAATGAGGTATAAGTGTTTAATCCAGTTTGGTTTCTCTTCAATTATCTATTTCAGTGCTGTTAGCTTGATTCAGATAAGAAATAGTAAAATACTTGGTGAATTTTATGGTGCATTAGAGTAAGTTGGTATTGTGATGATTTTTCATTTTTAGTTTTTAAAATTGTTTTCCTATCTTCCAGGTCCTGTATCTTTTCATTCTCTTATTTATATTAGCAACTACCGACTTCTGTTTTATTTTCAAATGTTGCTTCCAGTCCATATTCTTTTTTCTGTTTTACTACTTCCTTCTTACTAAACCTGATTCTCAGATAGTGTCTTAGAAGATTCTACTGCTGTAGCCATTGTAACAGGGTTTGGGGAAGAATACCAAAATAGGTATGTTACCTTCAAAACAAACTGTGGGAAGATAGAGGTCTGTATGTATATATTGAGTCACAAAATGTTAATTTAATATTAGTAAATAGTGAACTGATACTCTAACATTAATTAGCATGGTAGATCCTTTAGAATGTAATCTTAGGTTTAGAATTATTTGGTTTCTGACTTCTAGAATCTTAGTCTTTATTAAGTAAAATACCTTTTAAAAATAACTCTTACCCAAACAGCGGTGATGAAAATTTTCTCTTGATTGATCATTCCAGATAGAAAAGTAATGAGATAAATGTCTGTATTGAACTGTTGTTTCTCTATATCAAAATGCATAAATTACAGGGTAAGTTTGCTTTTCATTTTTAGTGTATATCATTTAACCTCTTGACAGTTATTTGATGGACTGTCAGTTCACATCTCAAAGAAACTAAAATTCTTGAAAGAATTTTAATTAAGGCTAAATAAAAGTTGGTTGCTAAAAAGCTTACTATAGAAAGAACAATACTTAAGATCAGATACAGATAGCGGGTAGAGGTGGACTTTGTTTAATGAGCAAGGTCATACCTGTCTTGAACTGCTTGAAAGTTTCAGATTTACAACATCCCTCATTTCCAAAGTGTGGACCCTCAGCCATTACCTGTAGCTTTTATAGACTTTTTAAAAAAGGATTAAATAAACCGTCAGGGAGTCCTGGCTCCCATTAAAGTTTTCTTATATGGATATAAGTGTGTGCTCTGATCTAATACTTATTTCTCTCATCTAAAGTAATTGCTTTATAGTAGTTTTATCACTTTTTAGTTTAATAAGTCTTTCCTTGCTACACTGTAAGTTTCTTTCCTTTCTTTTTTGGGGGGGGGTTATTTATTTATTTATTTGACAGAGAGAGAGATCACAAGTAGGCAGAGAGGCAGGCAGAGGGAGAGGGGGAAGCAGCAGACTCCCTGCTGAGCAGAGAGCCCGATGCAGGGCTCGATCCCAGGACCCTGAGATCATGATCTGAGCCAAAGGCAGAGGCTTAACCCACTGAGCCACCCTGGCGCCCCTAGACTCTAAGTTTCTTGACAGCGGTTACGATTATCATTCATCTTTGTGTTCCCTACAGTAATGTTTCTCGATTGCGAGTTATGTATTGACCTTTTTTAAAGTTAAAATTCTCAGACTTCCCAGAATCTGTCTGTAGCTATCTCCCAAACTTGAGTTCTTTGTCCTTGTTTTTATGAGCCTAGCACAATAGTTCTCAACTGGGGTCAGTTTTGCCCTCCAGGGAACATCTGGCAATGTCTGGAAACATTTTTGGCTATCATAGCTGGGGTAGGGAGTAACTACTGGTAGCTCTTGGGTAGAAGCCAGGATTTCTGCTAAACATCTTAGCAATTCATAGGTGATCTCCCATAACAAAGGACAATACAGCCCAAAATGTCAATAATACTGAAGTTGAGAAGCCCTGTTTAACAGAATGTGGTCTTTAGGTAAATTCCTATGAGATTCTGGAAGTCAGTCATATAAGACATGTTTGTACTTGCTCATTATGAAAGACAGGATTTTCCTCATAGATCATAGAATTTATTTCTCTCTCCTTATCATGATTGGATGAGAATGTATTTTCAGGAAGGAGCTACTGTGGGCCAAAGCTACATGCTATTGCTGTTTATCTTACTTGGCTGATGTTTATTCTGCTCTAAAATATGTTGATACATTTCATTGTCGCAATCTTAAAGTCATAACTTCTGACTTGGATTATTGTGATGATCTTTTTTTTAAATCGTAATTTTAATATATGAGATAATTGTAGATTGACCTGCTTTTGTAAAATAATGCCATATGTCCTTTGCCCAGTTTCTAACAAATGTAACATCTTGGAAAACTGTAGTACAGTATCACAAGCAGGATTTTGACATTAACAAGATTCACAGATATTACTTAGATTTCCCCAGTTTTACTTGTACTCATTTGTGTGTGTATGTGTGTGTGTGTATTTAGTTCTATGTAGTTAATCACATGGGTAAGTTTGTGTATTGACCACTACAAGACGCAAAACAGTTCTATGACCAACAGATCTCTTCTGTTGTCTTTTTATAACCACACCCTCCCCTTTCTTCACTCCCATTCATAACCCCTCCATAGCTTCACTAGCATAGGTGGTACAATAACTTAAGTTTTTGTGTCTCCTGTTTACCCTTGCTTCAAATGATTCTTTTTGTGTTGTTTTCTGAGGGATAATACTAAAATGAAGTGCCTAACCTCTCTCCCTCCAAAATATATTTTGTAGCCCCTCTATAAAGTTCATTTTCTTAGGGACCTATGTAAACCTATTAACAGTGTGGCCCTACATACATCTCTATCCACATTATTCATTCCTGCACATTACAGGTGTATTGAAATAGATCTAAAATAGATGCAAAATAGTAGCAGTCTCAGAGCTCTTGTGACAGTTAAGATGATACATGTAATATTACCAAGTACCTAATAAGGAATATTTTTAGGAATATTATTATTCCTAGTAAGGAATAAATGCAGTTTATAGTGATTTCTGTGGTCTTATGCTGACATATGGTAGGCGCCCAAGTGTTTAGATGAGTAAGTACAGACCAGATTCTTTCTAAATTTCTGATATATCCTTGACCTCATCTCTTCCTTTTTAAATTCTAACTTTTGAAGTCTGGATTTAAGCTTTGCATCCAATTATTTTGACACTTAATCACATACTATTTTTATTATATGCTGTTAATTAAATGACAGGTAGTGAGGTTTTTTTCTCCATAATATATTTCTTGAGAGCATTAACATTACTTACACTGATTTTTGTATCGTGCATAATACCTAGCATGATGCTATGCACATGGTGCTCGGTTCTTACACACTATTGGAAGTATATCACCAAACATGAGCACATAGTACAAGATGGCAGAAAAATAGGAAACCTTAGTTTCATCTGGTACCAGGAATTGAGCTAGATAGCTATCAAATCATTCTTAACACCTGTGAACTCAACCAGATATCTAAGAAAAGAATAGCCACAACTCTACAAATAGGAAAGTGACCACTTTCTTCTGTAAGAATGACAAGACGGAAGAACTCACCTCAAAGAGAACAAGAGGCAGTACTGAGTACCAGGGACCTAATCATTATGGGTATTTGTAAGATGTCAGAACTGTGAGTTCAGATTAACGATTATAGATACTATCTGGGCTTGAGGAAATGCATAGAAGAACCTAGAGAATCCCTTTCTGGAGAAATAAAAGAACTGAAATCTAATCAAGTTGAAATAAAAAGGCTATTAATGAGATGCAATAAAAAATGGAGGCTCTGGAGCACCTAGGTGACTCAGTTGGTTAAGCAACTGCCTTCAGCTCAGGTCATGAGCCCGGTGTCCCAGGATCGAGTCCCATATCAGGCTCCCAGCTTCATGGGGAGTCTTATTCTCCCTCTGATCTCCCCTCTTGTGCTCACTCATGCACATGCTCAAATAAATAAAATCTTTAAAAAAAAATGGAGGCTCTAACAGCTAGGATAAACGAGACAAAAGAGAATTAGGGATACAGAAAATTAAATGATGGAGAATAAAGAAGCTGAGAAAAAGATAGATGAGCAATTACTAGATCACAGGGGGAGAATTCAAGAAATAAGTGATACCATAGAGTGAAACAATATTAGAATAATTGGGATCCCAGAAGAAGAGGAAGGGGAGGAGAGCAGAAGGTGTGTTGGAGCAAATTATAGTAGAGAACCTTCCTAATCTAAGGAAGGAAACTGGCATTCAAATCCAGGAGACACAGAGAACCCCCCCCCAAAAATCAATAAAAATAGGTCAACACCCCGACATAGACATTCTGTATAGTGACTCTTGCAAATCTCAGAGATAAGGAGAAAATCCTGAAAGCAGCTCATGACAAGAGGTCCATAGCCTCAAGGGTAGAAACATTAGACTGGCAGAAGACCTATCCCCAGAGACTGGGCAGGCCAGAAAGGACTGGTATAATATATGCAAGGTGCTAAATGAGGAGAATATGCAGCCAAGAATACTTTATCCAACTGGGATGTCATTCAAAATGGAAGGAGAGATCAAAAGCATCCAGAACAAACGAAAAGAATTTGTGATCACTAAACCAACCCTGTAAGAAATATTAAAAGGGATCCTTTAAGCGAAGAGAGAGCCCAGAAATAACAAAGACCAGAAAGGAGCAGAGGCAATATACAGAAACAGTCACTTTACAGGTAATACAGTGGAACTAAATATATATCTTTCAGTAGTTACTCTGAATGTAAATGGGCTAAATTCCCCAATCAAAAGACAGGGTATCAGATTGGATAAAAAAGCAAGACCCATTAATATGCTGTCTGCAAGAGACTCATTTTAGACCCAAATACACCTCCAGATTAAAGTGAGGGGGTGGAAAACCATTTATTCTGCAAGTGGACAGTAAAAGAAAGCTAGGGTGCCAATCCTTACCTCAGACAAATTAGATTTTAAACCTAACACTGTTAATAAGAGATGTAGGAGGATACTGTATCATAATTAAAGAGTCTATCCAACAAGAAGATCTAACAATTGTAAATATCTATGCCCCTGACATGGGAGTAACCAATTATATAAGCCAATTAATAACAATTAAACACATCAATAATAATACAGTAGTAGTAGGGGACTTTGACACCCCTTGAGACCCTCTCATTGCAATGGACAGATCATCTAAGCAGAAGATCAACAAGGAAACAAGGGCTTTGAATGACACTGACCAGATAGACTTCACAGATATATTTAGAACATTCCATCCCAAAGTAAGTGTACGCACATGAAACATTCTCCAGAATAGATCACATCCTGGGTCAGAAATCAGATCTCAAACAATACCAAAAGATTGGGGTCATTCCCTGCATATTTTCAGACCATAGTACTTTGAAACTAGAACTCAACCACAAGAGGAAATTTGGAAAGAATGCAAATACATGGAGGCTAAAGAATATTCTACTAAAGAATGAATGAGTCAACCAGGAAATTAAAGACAATTTTAAAAAATTCCTGGAAACAAAATGAAAACACAACTATTAAAAACTTTTGGGATGCAGCAAAGGCAGTCCAAAGAGGGAAATATATAGTAGTACTCAAGAAACAAGAATGGTCTCAAATACACAGCCTAACCTTACACCTAAAGAAGCTGGAGAAAGAACAGCAAATAAAGCCTTAAACCCAGCTGGAGACGAGAAATAATCAAGATGGAGCAGAAATCAATGAAATACATGGAAGAAATACAAACAATTGTAAGAACATATTATGAGCAACTATATGCCAACAAATTAGGCAATCTGGAAGAAATGGATGAATTCCTAGAAGTGTATATATTCCCAAAACTGAACCAGGAAGGAGTAGAAAGCCTGAACAAGCCCATAACCAGCAAGGGAATTGAAACAGTAATCAAAAATGTCCCAGCAAGAATCCAGGGACAGATGGCTTCCCAGGGCAATTCTGCCAAATATTTTAAAAATTAATACCTGTTCTTCTGAAGCTATTTCAGAAAATTGAAATGGAAGGAAAACTTCCAAACTCTGTGAGGCCGGCATTACCTTGATTCCAAAACCAGACAAAGACCCCACCAAAAAGGAGAATTACCAATATGCCTGATGAACATGGATGCAAAAATTCTCACAAAGATATCAGCCAGTAAGATCCAACAGTAACACAAAAAGGGTTATTTGCCATGACCAGGTAAGATTTACTCCTAGGCTACAAGGGGGGTTCAGCATTCGCAGATCAATCAGTGTGGTACCCTATATTAATAAAAGAAAGGACAAGAACCATATGATTCTCTCAATAGGTGCAGAAAAAGCATCTGACAAAGTACAGCATCCTTTCCTGACTAGAAGTCTATAGCGTAGGGATAGAGGGAACATACCGCAATATCATAAAAGCCATATACGAAAAGCCAGAGCGAATTATTCTCAATGAGGAAAAACTGAGGACGTTTCCCCTAAGGTCAGGGATGTCCACTTTCACCACTGTTTTTCAACATAGTACTAGAAGTCCTAGTTTCAGCAATCAGACAACAAAAAGAAGTAAAAGGCATCTGAATTGGCAAAGAAGAGGTCAAACTCTCACTCTTTGCAGATGATATGATGCTTTATGTGGGAAACCCAAAAGACTCTACCCCAAAATTGCTAGACCTCATATAGGAATTCAGCAAAGTGGCAGGATATAAAATCAGTGCACAGAAATCAGTTGCATCTCTATACACTAACAATGAGACAGAAGAAAGAGACTATAAGGAGTTGATCCCATTACACTTGGACCCAAAACCATAATATACCTAGGAATAAACCTAACCAAAGAGGCAAAGGATCTGTACTCAGAAAACTATAGAACACTCATGAAAGAAATTCACAAAGAAATGGAAAAACATTCCATGCTCGTGGATTGGAGGAAAAATATTGTTAAAGTGTTTATTCTACCTAGAGCAATCTATACATTCAGTGCAATTCCTATGAAAATACCATCAACTTTTTTTACAGAGCTGGAACAGATAATACTAAAATTTGTATGGAACCAGAAAAGACCCAAATAGCCAAAGGAATGTTGAAAAAGAAAACCAAAGCTGGTGGTACCACAATTCCAGACTTCAAGCTCTACTACAAATCATCAAGACAGTAAAACAAAAACAAATATGGCACAAAACAAATATGGGTCAACAGAACAGAACAGAGAGCCCAGAAATGGACCTTCAACTCTATGGTCAACTAATCTTTGAAAAAGCAGGAAAGAATACCCAATGGAAAAAAGACAGTCTTCCTACTGGGAAAATTGGATGGTCACATGCAGAAGAATGAAACTGGACCATTTCCTTATACCATACACAAAAATAGACTCAAAATGGATGAAAGACCTCAATGTGAGATAGGAATCCATCAAAATCCTTGAGGAGAACATAGGCAGCAACCTCTTTGACCTCAGTTGCAGCAACTTCTTCCTAGAAACATCACCAAAGGCAAGGGAAGCCAGGGCAAAAACGAACTGTTGGGACTTCATCAAGATCAGAAGAAAGCTTTTGTGCAGTAAAGGAAACAGTCAACAAAACCAAAAGACAACTGACAGAATGGGGGAAGTTATTTGCAAATGATATATCAGATAAAGGGCTTGTATCCAAAATCTATAAAGAACTTATCAAACTCAACTCCCAAAGAACAAATAATGCAATCTAGAAATGGGCAAAAGGCATGAATAAATACTACTCCAAAAAAGACATCCAAATGGCCACCAGACACATGAAAAAAGGTTCAATATCACTCTGGGCACCAGGGACATACAGTTCAAAACCACAATGAGATACCACCTCACACCAGTCAGAATGGCTAAAATTAATCAGTCAGGAGATGGGGTACCCGGATGGCTCAGTGGGTTAAAGCCTCTGCCTTTGGCTCAGGTCATGATCTCAGGCTCCTGGGATCGAGGCCCGCATCAGGCTCCCTGCTCGGCAAGGAGCCTATTTCCTCTCTCTCTGCTTGCCTCTCAGCCTACTTGTGATCTCTCTCTGTCAAATAAAATCTTAAAAGAAGTAAGTCAAGAAACAACATGTTGGTGAGGATGCAGGAAAAGGGGAACCCCCCTGCACTGTTGGTAAGAAAGCAAGCAGGTGCAGCCACTCTGGAAAACAGTGTGGAGACTCCTTAAAAAGTTGAAAATAGCGCTACCCTATGACCCAGCAATTGCACTACTGTGTATTTACCCCAAAGATATAAAAGAAGTAATCTGAAGGGGCACCTGCACCCCAGTGTTTATAGCAGCAATGCCAACAATAGCCAAGCTATGAAAAGACCCCAGATGTCTATCGATAGATGAATGGGTAAAGAAGTAGTACACACACACACACACACACAGGAGTTTTGCAGTCATTTAAAAAAAAATCTTGCCTTTTGCAACAACATGGATGGAACTAGAATGTACTTACCGTGCTAAGCAAAATAGTGATCTCACTTATATGGAACTTAAGAAACAAAGCAATCATAGGGGAAGAGAGGGAAAAATCAAACAAGGTGAAATCAGGTAGGGAGACAAACCATAAGAGACTCTTAACTATAGGACATAAACAGGGTTCCTGGAGGGGACGGGAGATGAGGTAACTGGGTGATGGATATTAAGGAGGTAATGAGCACTGGGTATTACATAAGACTGATGAATCACTGACCTCTACCTCTGAAACTAATAATAATTGAACTTAAAAAAAGAAAGTACATCACCTTATATCCAAGTGAATTCACAGAGTTGGCTGTTTAATTTTTCTTTTTTCTTTTTTTTTTTTAAAGATTTTATTTATTTGACACACAGAGATTACAAGTAGGCAGAGAAGCAGGCAGAGAGAGAGGAGGAAGCAGGCTCCCTGCCGAGCAGAGAGCCCGATGCGGGCCTCGATCCCAGGACCCTGAGATCATGACCGAAGGCAGAGGCTTTAACCACTGAGCCACCCAGGCGCCCTGTTTAATTTTTCTTGTAATTTTATGATGTGTAATCATTGTTTTGTATGAATCCTGATTTTATTAGGTTTGGATGGTTAAAGTGTAGGTATACCTACATAGTGACCCCCATAGATATGAAGAATTTGGTATAATGAAATTTTCTATAGACTGGTAAATAAACCAACAAACAGTACTTTTTGTATTTATTAACAGAAATCTTATATGGTAAAGGCTTTCTCTGGTTCTTGTTTGTAATTTTGCATGCTTCTATCAGTGTTTACTTAACATCTGTTTTATCATGTGCTACGTATTTTGCCATACAGGTGCAAAAAGATAAAGTGGACAGTTTCTACATAATATTTTGGAAGTCATATCAACAGGGCTTTTTATGCAATTGCTGTGAAGAGTAAGGGAAGAGGGAAAATCAGCATCAACTCCTGGATTTGTAGTCTAAGCAACTGGGTTGATTTACTGAGATAGTGAAGACTAAAGGTGAAAGGTTTCAGACCAGAAAAAATCAAGACATCTCTTCTGTGTTTTTGTGTTAATGTTTAAAATACCTATGTCAAGGTCCCAGTGAAAGTATAAAAGTTAGGTGTATGAATCTGGTACTTAGAAAAAGAGGTATCAGGATTTAAAGGATATAAAGATAGGAATTAGATAAATTCACCTAAGGGAGTACAGTGAGAGAAGAATGGAGGGCTCATAACTGAGTTTGGTAAACCAGGAAGTGTTGTTGGCAGGTGAAACTGAAAAAGGAATCCTTTGAGCAAAGAGTAATGAAATGGGAGCCAAGTGAGAGGTTAAGGAAGTAGTAGTCAGAAACAGTGTTTCTGAAAGCTCAGGAAGGGTGAAGAGAAATGTTTCTTTTCAATTTGTTAGTGTACAAGTATCTGATCTTGACAAGCAGTTAAATAGAATGGTAGAGACAGCCCTGATGGAAGTAGGTTGAAGAGTGAATGGGATATGAAAAGTAGGTAGTAGGGGTAGATGGAACCTCCAAGAAGTTTTGCTGCGAAAGGGAGCAAGACACCTGAAATTAATATATAACATCGTATGTTGATTAACTGGAATGAAAATAAAAACTTAAAAAAGTCAAGGGGAAAAAAATGAGAATTGGGTAGTAGCTAGAGGTCAACATGGGATCAAAGGAGGGTTTTCATGTTTGTTTTTAAAGGTGGCAAGTATTTAGAAACTATTGATATGTTCAGAAGAATGACCCAGGGGAGGGACAAATTAATGGTACAGGAGAAAGGGGATAGAGAATAGGGGTGACTCAAATTTAACATTGCTCTTTTAAAAAAAAGAAAAAGTCATTGCTTTTCCTATCCTTTTATTTTCAACTCTTAGGAGTCCCTTTGTTTAAATGGCATGTGTTTAGTTGGGTTTAGGTTTTCATTTTTTTTAAGATTTTATTTGTCAGAGATTGAGGGAGATACAGAGCACAAAGCAGGGGGAGCAGCAGGCAGAGGGAGAAGCGTACTCCCCCTGAGCAGGGAGCTGAGTGTGGGACTCAGTCGAGGACCCTGAGATCATGACCCGAGCCAAAGGCAGATGCTCAACCAGTTGAGCCACCCAGGCGCCCCTAGTTCGATTTAGTTTTTACCAAGTCTCAGAATCTTCTTTATTTGATCTTATTCCATTTGTATTTATTTTTGTAAGTTTCAGTTTGGTTTTGTCTTGCTTCCTATTTTTATTCCACTTCAGATGGGGAAAAAGTGTAAGAAAAGGAAAAAAAAAATGAAGAGACTGTTTGTGTGCTGCTTAGTTTTATCATTAAATATATATTGAACCTATATTTCAGTTTGTTTTTCTTACCTCTCCCAGTAGTCTGTCATGATACTCTGTCATGCATTAGCATAATTACACGATCTCTTATTTTTTTCCCCTTCTCTTTTAGGGTATATTGAGGCCTTTGGTTTTGGCCTATTATCAAACTATTTTTAGGTTTTGTAGTTTGAGCCACAAAATTGCAGATGCAATTTTATTATATAGCCATACCACTGTAATTTAAAATTAGTTCTATGTGTAGCTATTAAAAAATGTTCATTCTTTCTTCCATAGCACAGATTCTCAATATATAAGCTTTTTATTATGCATGATATTTAATCACATTTTTTCAGGAGTTCGTGCTGTTATTTAAATAATACTACATATTTGAGAATTTTAAAATATATATATAGTTGCTTGTAATGCACATCTGAGTTGACATGCTAAGTAAAGAATTCTTGACAGTTATTTTCTTGTGAGTATCCCTTTAGATGTGACTTCCACTTTTCTTGAGAACTTTATAGCTAGCCTGATATTTTCCCTCTGCTCTTCTCAATTGCTTCTGCCTGGATGCTTCTAAGATTCTTTGAAGCTTACTGAGTTGAATATATGTCTAACTTCATGGTTCACTCCCGTTTATCTTTCCTAGTACATGATAAGATCATTTGATCTTCGTATTGGCGTTCATTATTTCAAGAGACCTCAAATCCTTTTGTACTTTGCTCTTTTTTACAAGCAGTATTCTAGATCTTTGGAGTATGTTGATGAACAAAACAGATAAAAATCCCTGCCCTTGAGCGGACCTTAAATTGTAGGGGACACCAAGTAATAATAACAATAATAATAATAAGTAAAGAATGTGACGTTGTAGGTAGAAACAGCAGTAAAAGGGATTGGGAATACTGGACAGGAGCTAGAAGACAGGGATTAAGATAATAGTTGTTAATAGGGTAGTCACTGTAGGCCTCATTGAAATGGTAAAGGGAACAGCCTGTGTAAAAAACCCCTTAGTCAGGAGCATGCCTGGCATGTTAAAATAGCAAGTAAGCCCTGTGGATTGAGGAAAGGAGTAAGTGATGAAGAAAGTAGAGGGAAATAAAGTCACAGTACAAAGAGGCAGAGTTGAAGGCATGCTGATTATATAATGGCCTTGTAGGCTGCTATTTAGGGAGCCATTATCATTCTCGTTGCTTTATTGAGAATGGTCTGAGGGGATAGTAGTAGAACTGGGGGAGGTGGATTGAGCAGTTGATTAATAATCTGGATGTATGAAATAATAGCTTTTAAGAAGTAGTAAGATTCTGCATCTAATACATTTGCTCGACAGTTGGAAATGTAGTGTATGAGAGAAAAAGCGAGATCAAGAATAATTCCCAAGATTTTTAGCCTGAGCTACTGAAAGGATGGAATTGTCAGCATCTGAGATGGAGAAGGCTGCAGTTGGGAAACATTTTAAGGACATCATCAGTTAGTTTAGTTTTGCACATGTTAAGAAAGATATCGTCCTTAGACATTCAAGTGATGATGTCTAGTAGAATGTTTCAAATGAGTCTTCATTTGAAATTTCAAATGGATTTCAGGAGAAAGAGCTGAGAAGTATTTGGTTTATCACCAGATGGATGACAATATGAAGAGGATGGGTGTAGATATTGAGAAAAAAAGATGGTCAGGGAATGAGGTCTCGGGTTTTCACAACATTATGAGGATGGCTAAAAGGGACCAGAGAGGAGACTTGTAAGGGGAGAGTGAGTGAGGAGATAGAGGTGGTGTTCTCAAAGTCCAGTGAAGAAAGAGAGTCTCTGCTGAAAGGTCAACCAAGTTGAAAACTGGGAACTAACAGTTGCAAAACAATCATTGGTGACTTTAATAAGAACAGATACAGTGGAGTGATGAGGGTGACAGACTCATTTGAGTACATATAAGAGGGAATTGGAAACATCTGATGTATATGTGTATATATATATATATATATATATATATATATATGACTTTTGCAGAGTTTGCAAAAGGAGTAGCATTATGGGGCAAATAGCTAAGGAAAGGAGGATTGAGACTTCTTTTTAAAATGGAAGCAAAAGAGTATTTTTTTGGAATGTGTTATAGGAATGATACAATAAAGGGGAACTCCGATGATCTCTTTCACTTTATTCTGATCTTTACAGTTATGTGGAATCTTTTACTGAAGAGATTTTCATTTCTTTAATGGGTTTTTTTCCTCTAGTTTCTTTACATTTTGGTTCCTGTTGTCTCGTTTGATTTTTTTCCTCCCTCTGAGAATCCTATCTTAAATTTAAGAGAATAGAGAATACCAAATTTTCTTGTTTCCTGGATTGGCTCTTTGAAGGCCTCCATACCTGCTTTTTTTCTTCAGTGTGTTCATTATGAAAAAAGCAGTTGAGGTTTATTTTTTAAATGTTACTGATTACAGTATTTATTTGAGGATGTTGCTTAAATGCCCTCCCTTCTTGTATTGCTGATATTACTGGAGTGTGAGGGCAGTTTCTAGAAAGAGCTATTTACATACCTTTTCCTGATCCTGTTTTCTTATACTAATGATAGTTTTTAATGTCTGTTGAACACTTAATTGATAACATTGTATACATTATTTGTGATTGGGATGTTTATTTTCCTATGGATATTCATTTGTAGCAGCCGACATGACATGAGATTTGCCTGAGTGGCCAGAAAAATAAGGCTGGGCGTTTGCATTTAAGCAGAAATAAAGATAGTGCTTTATTTCTAAAGCACTATCAAAAGTATGAATCAAAAGTTGGGTTATACATCATATGTTTTCCTGCTGGCATAATTATTTAAATTAGGGGCTGCCACTTCTGACAGTGCTTCTTCAAAAGTTATGGAAATAATTACTAAATTACCATATTCCTCATCCTTTTCTTGCATTTCAGAGAATCTTGATGGCATTTTATAGCAGTTGTAATCATCTAACCTTAGTAACTTAAACAAAAATTATTTTGAGTTGGTATAAATGTATAGCTGTAGATCAGCAACTCTTAATTAAAGGATGTATATCAGAATATGTAGAGTTTTTCAAAATTCACATATTCTAAAAGAACTCCCTGAATTCTGATGATTAAGAACTATCACTATTAGAAAAAAGGAACTATATACATTTTTATTAATCTTAAAAGCGAATACAGGAATGTCTACTTCAAAACTTTCTCTGCATGAATATTTTATATCAATGCCAGTTAGTAGAAAAATTAGTGAAGTTATAGAACTTTTTATGCTTTTTTTCCTCCTAATATATATGAATTATAACTTGAGCTGTCAGAGCAATTCTTTATTAGTAAATTATCCCTTTAAAGTTTGCCAGAAATTCCACGCTACAAGACACTTAGCCTTTCATTACCTTAGATTACTAGCCCTGAATCGGTATAATAACAGAATTAAATAATTTGCCCTTGTAATTTTACAGACCTTGGGGGATGTTCCCTGAGCATAAGCCAGAGAATCTACCTCATTTTTTTTTCTTAGCTTCACCCTCCCAATTTTAGTCAAGTATTCAGTGCTTACTAGATAAAGTTTATACTTCATTTTTAATTCTTTCCTATGATCCCAAGGATAAGGGTGGAATGTTTTCAGAGTCATCTGAGAGTTTAGATTGATTACCTAAAAGGCAGTATTAAAAAGAGGATTTCTTAAGACTTGACTGGAACATGTAGGACCAGCTAGCTTACTTTTCTTGTAATTGTGTTCTTTAGGTGGCAAAGATCTGTTAAGATCTTTTTATCATTTCATTCCTGTTGCTTCTGTCATAGGCCAGGCATTGCTCTTTCCATTAATCTACCTAAGTGTAATCTTTTTCATTGCTGTATTATCTCTTTAAACAAAATACATCCATCTCTGCCTCAGTTTTCAGTTTTCTAATCAAATTTTGCAGCTGGTAGTTAAGCAGGCCAGAAAGCACCTTAATATTCCTGAGAAAAAGGACTCAGCCACTATCCTACCTAAGTGTCTTCATTTCCACTTTCTTGCATATTGCTCTGTTTTGGTGATAGTGGAAGAATTATTTAAGGAGTAAGAATCCACAGTGCTTGACTTGGTGGGTTTAGGTCTTGAGCCAGATCAAACATGCCAATGCTTTGTTGGCAACATTCCAGATACCTAGTTATATTTTATGTGATCTGAACATATCAGGGTTATACATAATCTGTATTATTGAGATATATACATGAGAATTTAGAAACTGGATTTCATGGACTCTGAAAGTGTGCTGGGTGGAGCAGCCTGAAATCAAAATGGAGAAAGGACTTATTTATTTAAGATAGCCAGAAATTTGGAAGAATACTTTGGGGGATCCATGTAAAGGAGAGACTCCTCCAGCAAGAATGGGAAATTAAGATGAGTATTGCTTTAGGCATAGAAAGCTCTCCTGTCCCGCTTCTCTTATTCCCCACCCCCCTTTCTGAAAAGAAATGGTGTGCTTTTATCCTATTTACAAGTCAGGAATGATACTTATGACAAATTTGAATAGGTTTGTGATTTATCAGAAAAAGTAAGTTTGTAGATAAACTGAAAAGGGAACAATAAAAATGCTCTAACATCTTCAAATTTCTGAAGGTTTATTTGCATCTTCCTATATTTTAGAGATTTTCAACTAGGGATGCATAATAGAATTATCTTTGGAGTTGCTTACAATATCTTACTCCAGAAAAGTGACTAAGAATCTCCTCAGCAGCTGAATTCTAGACAGTACGTCCTTAAGTTTTTGAGATGTTCACTCCCTCGTCAAGAACCCGTTTTCTCCCAGTGCTAGATTGAAGTTAAACTCTGAAAATTAAGATTTCATTTTGTTTTTACTATTGTGAAAATGTTTTTTCCATTACTTAATAAGACTATCTTAACATTTAAGAAACCAGAGTCTATAGATAGGAAGAAAATGGGAAAATCAGGGACAGATGATGGGACTAAAATTCATGAAGTTACATAGTTTCATTGTATAATTAATAATTAAAGCTGTATTATATTCTTATAAATATAGCTATGCACAAAAACCTCACTTGGACCTGCCCCAAAGACCAAATAGAATCAGTAGACTGTACCTAAACTGAATTAAGCATTGCTTACTTCCAGCTTTTCCTTTGAGTTGGCATTGAAAAATGATCTTTTCTAATTTCCTTACCTATCCAGTTTCCTATTATTTTCCAAAAGGTACATTCTTTCTAGTCATTTTTTTCTCTGTTCATGTTTTGTTTCTTTCCATTGCTCAAGTTGTTTCTTAATGGAGTCCCATATTGGTGGTCATTTAGGTTGAATGTGGTTTTTAAATACTTCTTTTGATACAAAATGTGTATTTGCTAAATACTAATGTTATTCTGAAGGAAATTAATTTTAATAGTTTTAACTTGAATATGTTTTCTTATAGCAGAAAAAGAAAACTAAGAACTTCAATCCACCAACACGTAGAAATTGGGAAAGTAATTACTTTGGGATGCCCCTCCAGGATCTGGTTACAGCTGAGAAGCCCATACCACTATTTGTTGAAAAATGTGTGGAATTTATTGAAGATACAGGTAGGATAGAATTATCATTGCAAGAGATTTAATTTAAAATTTCACTTTTGCTATACCAACAGTTTCTCAAATGTTCATGATTCATAAAAGCTAAGTTTTGAAAGAGGTGTATAGTTCTCCTTAGGATTTGATTGTCTTGAGAAGTAACTCTAGACATAACTATCTGGTACTTAGAAAAGGCTCTGTTGTTAGCCTTTAATGCTTTTGTTGGACTTCTCTTTAATAAATGGGTAAGTCGAATGTTAAAATGTTATTTTATTCTGGGGTTTAGAATTATGCTGCTATTTCATCATAGTTATGATTTAAATAGATAATTTGAAAGTTTTGAATTTTTATAAGTCTAATACTATTTTATTACCTATTTTACACATGAATTTTTTTTATTTTAAACTTCATAGCAGTATTTACAACTGTATGAAAGGCTGCTTGTTTGAAATGTTACTTGTTTGAGATGTTACTGTTTATTCAGCAGCACTATCTTGATGTGATTTTATGGTTTGAGTTGTATTTTTAAGGAGTGTGCAGATACCCTCATTATTTTAAAAACTAGCCTGTGTTGTGTTTACTTTGTCAAGTGTAAACTATTATCTGAGGGCTGGCCTCGTCAAAATTGAGGAATAAAGGTAGAATCATAACACGTTTATGTGCATTTAAAAACATGAGTTAATCATGAAACCTCAGTAATTGAATGGACTACAAAATTTAATGGTTTGAAAACATGAACTAATTCCCTCTTAACTTTGTTCTAAATGATCTTCTTTGCTAAATAAGCATTGTTTAAAAGACAAAACTAGGACATCTGTCTAAACTATCAAGCTCATTTTTACTTGGATGTACAGTTCTATGCCTGTTGGGTTTTCTGTTTGGTGAGAAGTGCTGACTTTAAGTTTTAATAAAGGAGTAGAATATGGGACAATAACTGTTATCCACTAGTATTATAGTTGAAATAGCCTGTATCTTCCCCGTTCCATTAATAAGGGTTAATTTATAGAGCCTACATTTGGATATACTCTTAATCATTTTTTTTTCCTTAAAGAACTTTCATTTGCTCTAATAAAATAATTTGGCTTTATGGATATGACTGAGAAATTAGGAAGTATTTTTCTGTAGTAATTAGAAAATAATAAGGTAATAATAGATAGTATTTTGTACATTAATTTCTGTAGTTAATTCCCATTTCTTGAATATTTTTATGGTAATTGAGTGATTTTGTCTGAAGAAAATGAATGAATTCCAAGTGTAAGATAAAATGAAATTCTACCGCAATTCTTAGCATAATTTGAATTAATTCAGTTAACTGACAGGTAATTTATATATTTAAGTGCTTCGTTAAAAGTGAACTGAGGTACCATGAGACCATAAGAGTAGTCACATAGAAGATTAAAGCCCAATTTTTTTGTGGTGGTAGTGGTGTAGCTTATTTGATTTTACGGGTTAACGCTGATGAGTTTTAGCAGAAAATTCTCAGTTGATTGAGTTCAGTATTGAATTCTCTATATGCACTTGTATCACTACCATCTTTTGAAGGTTTTACTTATATGTAAATATATATCAGATACTTAGTATTTGAAAGTCGTACTTTGTTGTTTGGAGATCTTTGGCGGTGTTAATGAGCAGTACTTTTACTGTTAGAATCAATCAACAGGCCTTGTTTAAAGTACTAAATTTTTTAAACAACCTTGAAGAAGCGATTATGGTAGTTCTAAATTCATCTTCATTGATGATTTACATACAGTGAAATTCACCAATTTTAATTGTACAGTGAGTTTTGATAACTGTAGTCATTTAAGAAGCACCACCACAATCAAGATACAGAACATTTTCATCACCCCAAAAAGCATCCAGTATTTCATCATGAAGTATGATGATAATGATAGCTAGCTGTTGGAATTTTTTGTAGATGCTCTTTATCAGGTTGAGAAGTTCCCTTCTGTTCTTGTTTTCTTGTACCCAAAATGGATGTCGATTTTGTCATGTGACTTTTCTTCATCTGTTGAGGTGATCATATTGATCTTTTTAAAGTCTGTTTATATGGTAAATTATATTAATTGATCTTCAAATGTTAAACTAAACTTGCATCCCTGGGATAAATACCACTTGGTCATAATGTTTTGTCTTTTTTAGATATTGCTGGATTCAGTTTATTGAAATATTAAGGATTTCTGCTTCCTGAGGGATATTGGTCTATAGCTTTCTTTATTTGCGATGTCTTTGGTTTGGTGTTAGAGTAAAACTGGCATGACAGACTTGAGTCTATTTTCTAAAATGCTTGTACAGAATTGGTAATATTTTTCCCTTAAATTTTAGTATAATTCACCAGTGAAACTGTTTGGACCTGGAATTTTATTTAGGAGAAGGTTTTTAACTATGAATTAAAATTAAGTAGATACAAGGCTTTACAGATTTTTGATTTCTTGAGTAAGCATTGGTTTTTTTGTGTGTCTTTCAAGGGGTTTGTCCATTTCACCTAAGGTGGCATAATAAGCTTGTTTATAAAATTCCTTATCGATGTTTTAATGCCTGTAGCATGGTAGTGATGTCTTCTCTTTTGGTTTTGCATCACTAATTTGTGTCTTTTTTTTCTCCCCCCTCATGAGATATTTATCAATATTACTGATCTTTTCAAAGAACCAAATTTTAGTATTATTGATTTTTGTTTCCTGTTTATTTTTTAATTCAATGAATTCTGTTTTTAATTTCCTTTTTTATGCTTTCATTTGGCTTCTCTGTATTGTCTTAAAGTAGAAGCCCAGATTAATGATTTTGACCAATCTTTACTATAACATTTAATCTTAAATATTTTCCTCTAAGCATTGTTCTAGCTGTACACCACAGGTTTTGATATGTTTACATTTGCATTCAGTTTGGTGGAATACTTTGTAATTTCCCTTTTGATTGTTTTCAAAATTTAATTCATTGATTATTTTAGAAGTATTTTATTTTTTTTGAAGATTTTATTATTATTTATTAAAAAGACAGGGAGCACAGGCAGGGGGAGCAGCAGGCAGAGGGAGAGGGAGAAGCAGGCTCCCCACTGAGCTAGGAGCCCAATGTGGGACTCAATTCCAGAACCCTGGGATCATGACCTGAGCCAAAGGCAGATGCTTAACCAGCTGAGCCACCCAGACTCCCCAGAAGTATTTTATTTCTAAATATTTTCCAAATATCTTTTTGTTACTCATTCCTAGTTTAATTCTATTGTAGTTGGAAAACGAATAGTTTGATTTCACTGTGTTTATTTAGATTGCTTTATAGCCCAGAATATATTCTTATTTTAAAGAATATTCCATGGGACCTTGAACAAAATGTTTTATTAAGCTGTTGGATGAAGGGTTCTGTAAATGGAAGTTAGGTCACGTGATGGATGTTCTTTAAGAAGTCTCATAGATGCCTACTGATTTTTTTTTGTTGTTGACGTTTTTTTAAATTAAAGAATACTGTTGAAATCTGTCCTTGTGGTTATATATGTCTTCTTTTCAGTTCTGTTAGGTTTTGCTTCATGTGTTTTGAAATTCGTTTAGTTGCTTATACATTTAGGATTATGCCTGCTTGATGAACTGAGCTATAACTATAAATAGCATTCGCTTTATGCTTTATAATATTCCTTAAGTCTACTTTGTGTAATATTAATATAGCCAATGGTATATTTTCCTTAAGTAATGTTTGTGTGGTGTATCTTTTCCATCCTTGTAGCCTATTTGTATCTTTATATTTAATTTAGCTTAGGCAGCATATTAGTAGGTTTGATAATTCATTTGTGTTCATTGGAGTGGTTTTTATTATAATTATCAACATAACTGGTTTTAAATCTCCCATCTTGTTTTTGTTTTCTTTTTTGTCCATGTGATTATTAATTCCTTTTTTCTTCTTTTCCTGCCATCTTTTGCATTCATTGATTTTTTTTTTTTTTTTTTTTTTTTTTTTTTTTTTTTTTTTTTTTTTTTTTTACGTTTTCATTTATTTATTTGACAGAGAGAGAGAGATCACAAGTAGGCAGAGAGAGAGGAGGATGCAGGCTCTCTGCTGAGCAGGGAGCCCGATGCGGGGCTTGATCCCAGGACTCTAAGACCAAGACCGGAGCCGAAGGCAGAGGCTTTAACCCATTGAGCCAACCAGGCACCCCTAATTGAATATTTTTAATATTCTGTTTTAACTCAAATTTGGGTTATCGGTTATGTCTGTCTTAGGTCTTTTTAGTGGTATGCTTAATAGTTGAAATATATATCTTTAATCACAGCTCATTGTCAAATACTACACCACTGTAATGTATAATTTAGAACCTAGTAATAGTGTCTTTAACATTCCATCCCTTGTTCTATTGTACATTTTAATTCTGCAATTTCTAAAAAATTTCAGTATAGTTAACATACAGTGTTATATTAGTTTCAGGTGTACAATATAGTGATTCAGCCATTCCACACATCACCCAGTGCTTTTCACTACAAGTGTACTATTTAATCCCCATCACTTATTTCATCCATCCCCTCACCTACCTCCCCTCTGGTAACCATCAATTTGTTTTCTGTAGTGAAGAGTCTATTTCTTGGTTTATCTCTCGCTCCCTTTTTTTCCCCCTTGTTCATTGTTTCTTAAATTCTCGTTCATTGTTTCCTTTTTTTTTTTTTTAAGATTTTATTTATTTATTTGACAGACAGAGATCACAACTAGACAGAGAGGCAGGCAGAGAGAGAGAGGAGGAAGCAGGCTCCCTGCCGAGCAGGGAGCCCGATGCAGGCCTCGATCCCAGGACCCTGAAGTCATGACCTGAGCTGAAGGCAGAGGCTTTAACCCACTGAGCCACCCAGGTGCCCACGTTCATTGTTTCTTAAATATAAGTGAAATCATTTGGTATTTGTCTTTCTCTGACTTAGATTTTGCCTAGCATTTTACCCTCTAACTCTGTCCATGTGTTGCAAATGGCAAAATTTCTTTCTTTTTTATGGCTGAATAATCTCTTGTACATCTGTATCACTACTTCTTTATGAATTCATCTGTCAGTGGACACTTGGGTTGCTTCCATAATTTGGCTATTATAAATAATGCTGCAATAAACACTGGGTCATGTATCTCTTTGAATTTGCGTTTTTATATTTTTTGGGTACCCAGTAGTGCAGTTGAGGATCGTAGGGTGGTATTTCTATTTTTAACTTTTTGAGGAACCGCCGTACTCTTTCAGAGTGGCTGTACCGGTTTTCATTCCCACCAGCAGTGCTCATGGATTCCTTTTTCTCCACATCCTCATGAACACTTGTCGTTTCTTATGTTTTTGATTTTAGCCATTCTGACAGGTGTGAGGTAATACCTCGTTATAGCTCTGATTTGTATTTCTCTGATGATTAGTGATGAAGAGAATCTTTTCATGTGTCTGTTGGCCATCTGTATGTCTTCTTTAGAAAAATGTTCATGTCTTCTGCCCATTTTTTAATTGGATTATTTGTTTTTTGGGGGTGTTGAGTTGTATAAGATCTTCATATATTTTAGATACTAACCCTTTATCAGATGTCATTTTGCAAATATTTTCTCCCATTCTGTAGGTTGCCTTTCTGCTCTTTCCTTTACTTTACAGAAGCTTTTTATTTTTGATGAAGTCCCATTAGTTTATTTTTGCTTTTATTTCCCTTGCCTCAGGAGACATATTTAGAAAAAAGTTGCAATAGCTGATGTTAGAGACATTATTACCTGTGATCTCTCCTAGAATTTTTGTGGTTTCAGGTCTCCCATTTAGATCTTTAGTCCATTTCAAGTTTATTTTTGAATGTGGTATAAGAAAGTGGACTGGTTTCATTCTTTTGCATGTAGCCGATTAGTGTTCCCAGCACCATTTGAAGAGACTGTTTTTCCCATTGGATATTCCTTCCTGCTTTGTTGAAAATTAATTGACCAAAGGATTGTGGGTTTATTTGTGGGTGTTCTCTACTGTTCCACTGACTCATAATTCCACAGTGTTTTAAACATTGTAATACATGTTTATAATTTATGCTTTAAGCAGGTAATTATCATTTTTGAGATACTTTCTTTTAAAAGAAAGATTTATAAGTCTTCTTATATAACAGCTTTACTAAAGTGTGGTTTACATATTCTACAATTCACCCATTTAAAATGTACAATCCAGTGGTGTTTTAGTATCCTCACAGAGTTGTGCAGCCATCAGTGCAACCTATTTTAGAGCATTTTCATTACCCTAAAATAGACCCCCATAACTCATTAAGCCATCACTTCTTATTACCCACAGTCATCCACCCTTAACTTTCTGTCTCTGTTGAGTTTAACCGTACTGGTATTTTGTGACTCGCTTCTTTAATCTAACATATTCAAAGCTCATCCATTTTATAGTATCTATCAGTACTTCATTTTTATTGCTGAATATTTTCCATTGGTGAACATTTGGATTATTTATACTTTTTGACTATTGTGACTATTGCTTCTGTGAATATTCTCGTGTAAGTTTTTATGTGGACATGTTTTTCACTTGAGTATGTACCTAGATGTGGATTTGATAAATCATATGGTAGACTATGTTTAAATTTTTTAGAATCTACCAGACTGTTGTCCAAAGTAGCTGTACCATTTTACATTCCCATCAGCAATATATAGGTGTTCCAATTTCTCAGTATCTTTGCTAATACTTGCTTTCCTTTTTTTTTTTTTTATTATAACCACCCTAGTGGATGTGGAATGATACTTCATACAGTTTTGATTGCATTTCTCCAACAATGACAAATGACGTTATGCATATTTTCAAGTGTTTGTTTGCTACTCGTTTATCTGCTTTAGAGAAATATCTATTTAGATCTTTTGCTTTTTTTTTTTTTGTTTTTAAAGATTTATTTGAGAGAGTGTGAGTCGGGGATGGGGCAGAGGGAGAGGGAGAGAGAATCCTCAAGCATACTGCCCACTGAATATAGGTGGCACATAGGGCTTGATCCCAGGACCCTGAGATCATGACATGAACTGAAGTCAGATACTTAATTGATGTAGCCACCTAGGGGCTCCTGCCTATTTTTAAATAGAGTTATTTATCTTCCTGTTAAGTTTAAAGCCTCTTTATATATTCTGAATACAAGTTGCGTTTAAGTATGATTTGTAAAAAATTTTTTCCCAAAAACCATTCCTTGATGGTATCTTTTGAAGCACAAAAGTTAGAAATTTTGATGATGCTAAGTTTTTTAAGATTTTTTTCACTGTGTTCATAGTATCACGTCTAAGAAGGTTTTGCCTAATCTAAGGCCACAAAGATTTATTCCTGCATATTCTTTTTAAGAATTTTGTGGTGCTAGTGCTCTTACATTTAGGTCTGTGATCCATTTTGAGGTTTTGTTTTTTTTTATCTATCATGCAAGGAAAGTTTACAGCTTGATTCTTTTTCATATAGCTCTCTATTGTCTAAGCACTATTTATTGGATTTCCTTGGCATTCTTTTGGAAAATCAGTTGACCATAAATGTGAATATTTTGGGGCTTCCACTTAGAGTTTACTGATCTATATGGTTATCCATACATGCTAGTACCGTTATTAAAATCAAGAAATACTGAGTTTTCCCAGTTTGTTCTGGGTGTATAGTTAACAGGTTGATGGATTTTTTTTCTTTTTTGTCTTCAAATTTTTATTTAAATTCTAGTTAGTTAACATGTAGTGTAATATTCATTTCAGAAGTAGAATTTAATGATTCATCGCTTAAATATAACACCCAGTGCAGCCTCTTTAATACCCATTACCCATTGAACCCACCCCCCACCCACCTCCCTCCATCAACTTTCAGTTTGTTCTCTATCATTAAGAGTCACTTATAGTTTATTTCCCTCTCTCTGTTCCCCCCCAAATATGTTCATCTGTTTTGTTAAATTCCACATATGAGTGAAATCATGTGGTATTTGTCTCTGACTGATTTTGCTTAGCATAATACATTCTAGTTCCATCATATACACAAATACAGAGACACACGTCCCACATCTTCTTTATCCATTCATCAGTGAGTGGACATTTGGGCTCTTTCCATACTTTGGCTACTGTTGATAATGTTGCTGTAAACATCGAGGTGCATGTACCCCTTCACATCTATATTTTGCATCCCTAGGGCAAATCTCTAGTAGTGTAATTACTGGATCATAGGGTCATTCTAGTTTTAACTTTTTGAGGAACCTCCATACTGTTTTCCAGAGTGACTGCACCGGTTTGCATTCCCGCTAACAGTGTAAGAAGGTTCCTCTTTCTCTGCATCCTCAGCAACATCTGTTGTTTCCCATTTTGCTAATTTTAGCTGTCTGACAGGTGTGAGGTGGTAACTCATCTTGGTTTTGATTTCCCTGATGAGGAGTGATGTTGAGCTTCTTTTCATGTGCTTGTTAGCCATCTGGATGTCCCTTTTGGAGAAATGCCTGTTCATGTCTTCTGCCTACTTCTTAACTGGATTATTTGGTTTTTGGATATTGAGTTTACTAAGTTCTCTATGTTTTTTAGATATTAACCCTTTATCAGATAGGTCATTTGCAAATATTTTCTTCCATACTGTAGGCTGCCTTTTAGTTTTGTTGATTGTTTCCTTTGCTCTGCAAAACCTTTTTATCTTGATGAAGTCCCAGTAGTTCATTTTTGCTTTTGTTTCCCTTGCTTCTGGCGACATGTCAAATAAGTTGCTACTGCCAAGGTCAAAGAGGTTGCTACCTGTGTTCTGCTCTAGGATTTTGATGGCTTCCTGATCACATTTAGGTCTTTTATCCATTTTTAATTTATTTTTGTGTGTGTTGTGAGAAAGTGGTCAGTTTCATTCTTCTCCATGTAGCTGTCCAGTTTTCCCAACACCATTTGATGAAGAGACTTTTTACCCCCACTGGATATTCTTTCCTGCTTTGTCAAAGAGTAATTGATAATATAGTTGTAGGACCATCTCTGGGTTTTCTGTTCTATTCCATTGATCTGTGTTTTTGTGCCGGTACCATACTGTCTTGATGACTGCAGCTTTGTAATATAACTTGAAGTCCATAATTGTGATGCCTCCCACTTTTCTTTTATAGGATAGCTTTGACTGTTTATCATCTTTTATGGTTCCATACAAATTTTAGGATTATTTTGTTCTAGCTCTGTAAAAAATGCTGTGTTGGTATTTTGATAGGGATTGCATTAAATCTGTAGATTGCTTTAAAGTAGTATAGACATTTTAACAACGTTCTTCCAGTCCATGAGCATGGAATGTTTTTCCATTTTTTTGCATCTTCTTCAATTTGTTTCATAAGGGTTTTATAGTTTTCAGACTAGCTCTTTTACCTCTTTGGCTAATGTTTATTGCTATATATCTTACAGGTTTTAATGCAATTGTAATGGGATTGATTTCTTTTTCTGCTGGTTTTTTTTCCCCTTTTCATTCAGCTTTTTAAAGACCACTCATTGTCTTTTTCATGATACCTAACAAGCAGTCTGCTGTTACTCTGTATGTGATGTGTTCTCCTTTCTCCCTCAACTCCCAGATGATTTTAAAGTTACTGTTTTTTTTAGCAGTTTTATTTAAAATGTTCCTTAGTATGTGCTTTTTTAAAAGAAAAAAAAAATACCTGTGCTTGAGGTTTCTGGAGCTTCTTGCATCTTTTGGGTTTATAATTTTTAAATTTGTAAAATTTGGGGCCATTTCTTGAAATATCTTTTTTCCCTCTTATTCACCACCATACTTCTGCTTTGAGACTCCCAGCTACATTTGTGTGAGACATCTTGAAATTGTCCCACAGCTCACTAAGGCTGTTTGTTTTGTTAAGCCTTTTTTCTTTCTGTTTCATTTTGATTACACTGTATATCTATTGTTGTATCTTCTAGTTCATGGATTTTTTTTTTCTGTATGGTCAAATCCAGAAGTTCCATTTAAGTCTCTTTTATCTTTGTGTCTCTACGCATCATGTGGGTGTTTTCCTTTACATCTGTGAATATACTTTAAAATATATATATCTGTTCCAAAGTCCTTTTTTTACTATTCTGTCATATTTCATTTCCGGATCTCTATTGATTTTTCTCCTAATTATGAGTAACTTTTCTGCTTTTTTGGTGGTTTTGATTTGATGTCAGACATTTTGAATTTTACATTATTAGGTGGTGAGTTTTCTAGTGTTTAAGTTCTTTTCTAGTGTTCAGTTTGTTTTGTCATGTATTAAGTATTTGGGAATCACTTTGATACTTTCTAGGCTTGTGTATAAGTTTGTTTTGGTGCATTCAGAGCACCTTTTATTCTATAGTTTATATAGATCTACAATAAGATAAGGACTTGACCCAATGCCCTGTATGTTAAAAGGTCTTTTGAAAATATAATATGAACTAGTCTCTGCCCTGGACTCAGGAAATTTACTCTCATACATGTGGAATATTCAAAGATTTCAGGGACTCATCTGCACATATCTGAGGCTCTTTCTCTGTAAAACTCTTCCTTCTTTTTTGGTGTCCTACCCCATAAATTTTGACCTTCTCATCCTTTCTGAACTCCTGTCTCCCATCTTCTCAACTCTGACAGACCACTGTGCTTTGTTCTGATTCCACCTCTGTACTACTATCTAAAAACTGTTTCCTGCCACTAAATTTGGTAATTCAGACAGTTTAACTTATTTGCTGCTTTGCCCCTATAGATTACTGTTGTTTGATGTCTGAAAACTTGTTTTATATAATTTCTCCAGTTTTTAGTTCTTTACTGTAGGAGGACAGTTTCCATAGCAGTTAAGTCCTTCATGGTGGAATCAGATGTCCCTATAGCAGTTTTATAATAGTACTGTATAATATTTGTGCTAAAATACAGTTGGGAAATGACCCTTGAAGTATTAGTATACTAAGTTTAAGGTAGCCAAAAAGAGGCAATGTGGAGGAGAGTCATTGAAAAGAAAGGGAATGATAAGATTCTCTCAGGAATTAGTATGATAAACCTGATCGATAAAGAAGTTGAGAAAGGACTCAGAAATGCCCCTCATATTGCTGGCAGGGCAAATGTAGATATATCACTAATGAAAACAGAAACTGTAGTATAAAAAGCAGAAATGACATTTTGGTAATGGATTCATTATGTACATGTTAAATCTTCAGGTGCCTGTGGGTTATCCATATAAAAGCTCCAAGACTCCATTGAATGTATGGCTATGGATCTTTGGAAAATGGTTTAATCTTAAGATTTTGGTAATTGTCCTTATAGAGATATTAATGTAAGCTATATGTTGATGAAATTGAGGGTGAATATATGGAGTGAGAAGAAAAGTTCAGTGCAAGTAGACTATAAAAAGAGAAGGCTCTAAAACACTGGAGAGGAGAAAAATTTTAATGAAGCATCATTATCAGCATTGAATATAAAGAAATCAGGGGACTTAGAATATACTTTTAAAAATATTCTTGTCGAGATAAAATTCATGAGACATAAAATTAGCCATGTAAAAATGTACAGTTCAGTGACATGTAGTGCATGTACAGTGTTGTGCAACCACCACCTTATCTAGTTCCAAAGATTTTTATCACCGTAGAGGAAACTACCTATTAAGTAGTTACTTCTTTCCCCATTCCTCCCTTGGCCTAAGACTCTGGCAACCACCAACCTGCTTTTTGTCTCTGTGGATTTACTTATCCTAAATATTTCATATATATGGAATTATACATTATGTAACCTTTTGTCTGGCATCTGTCACTTTGCATAGTGTTCATCTGTGTTGTAGCATGTGTAATTGCATGGATTTACCACATTTTATTTATTCATTGATAAGTTGGTAGACACTTAGTTTGTTTCCACCCTTTGACAATTGTAAACACTGCTGTTGTGAATATTCATATACAAACATTTGTTTTGAGTACCTGTTTCAGTTCTTTGGGGTACGTACCCCGGAGTTCAGTATTGAGTCATGTGGTAATTCTATGTGTGTCTTTTTGCGGAGTTATCAAATTATTTTCTGCAGTGGAGTCACCATTTTATATTTCCATCAGCAATGTACAAGAGTTCAAATTTGTCTAAATCATTGGCAAATTGGAAGAGCAAGATAAGATTATCAGCGGCAGGAGGTGTACTACCAACAAAGCAAATTGAAAAACTGTAAAATGTAAGAAAAAAAATTGCAAAGACTCTAATCCAGGAATGCCTAGATAGATTCTGAAGATAGCACTCTTTCAAAACCAGAGAAACCAGGAATTATAAGTTAGTCTCTTAATGAATTTCTTTAGTTTTAGTACGTTGTGTCTAGCAGAAATTCCTTGAGGTTTTCCTGGTAAATTAATATTACTTTTTATGGTTCCTGGCTCTGAAATATATTTTTATCTGTTAGCAAGAACACTATCTTCTTTAAATAGCTAGTCATTGGGTCTTAAGTAATGCTGTTTTGTTATTGTTGTCATCATTCGTTTTTATATCATTGGCATTAGATGATAATCATGAGAGTAGGGACCCCTAGGTCCTAAAACCCATGGCTGTGGCACATGTAAGTAAGTCCTTACTTAATAAATGTTTAAACTGTTTTTTCATAATAACTGTATTTGTCCTTGTGACATTAGTTACACATGAATAATATTTTAGTCTTTATTTTCCAAACTACAATTAATATTTATTGTTTTTTCACATAAAGACAAAGACTGCATGATAATTGAAAAGATGAGAAATGGAGACATTTGTGTTGCAGTGAGACTTAAAATAATTTAAATGAATAGCAACTGGATAATTTGCATTATGCTTAGCCCCACTAAGTTTTAATGTCATAAAAACACAAGTTTTGCATTGTAATAATAATGGATGAAGGTGATACACCATGTATAAAGTGTTTTCTGGTTTTTCTGTGGAAAGAGACTATTCTTAGGTGAAAGCTATTTCAGATGGTTCCTTTTTAAGTTAAACTGAAACATAAAACGGTTGTTTCTGTGGTTGACAACCAGGCGATGTATATATAGATCTCTTGTTTAATGATGAAATTCCTGCAGGAAAATAAATGTGTTAGTCTGAGAAACCCTAGCCCTTGATCCTTTTATCCCTCAGGTGAAATAATATACTTTACTAATGTAATAATCAACTTAAACGGGATATTTACTGTTTGTATAGTAATTTTTAGTATGCTATAAAATAACTTGTATATTCATGTAACTTTCGCACCTGTATGAGTTGTGTATGAACAGTTGTTTTATAGAAGTAGAAACAGGCTCAGAGAAATTAAGTAACAGGTCGGAGGTCACACAGTTGAAGTCTAGCTCCACTTACATTACTGCTTACAGGTGACTTTTGATGATCATCAGAGTGTTTTTTTGTTGTTGGTAAGGAAAGGAATTCTCTCTTTCATTATATAGCAAGAAGAAAAGTGCAGTTAAGTCCATAAGATGTAGAATGAAAAATCACTTGTAACTTTATTATGATCAAGAGTTAAGGTTTTCTTTTTGTATATATTTTTACCATATATAATACACTTTTAAACATACATAGCTTTTTCAAAAGGGGATAATTAAACATGGTTTTATAATAATTTTAGTACACGAGCAACATCATTATGGTCGTGGTTTATTCAATTATCCTGTATTTCTGAACATAACTCTCCAGACATTCAATACTGGCAATTATCCTTTTATATGTATGTTTTTATATGCTTGTATTGTTTTTTTTTCCAGAAAAGTGTTTAAGACATGAATTTTCTATGCCCAGCCTGAAGCAGTAGAAATTATGCACCATAAAACAAATAAGCATATATTGAATGTGACAGACTAATTACCCAAGCTTGTTCAGTGTGTGACCTTGAGAAAGTCACTTTACTTTTCAAAGCTCGTTTCTTTAATATAAGGCCTCTCATCAGTTATTTTGAACAGGGGATGAAAATGATGTATGTAAGGTAGTATCTGTTTTTACGAACTTTATTTTTTTTAATTTATTAAATAATCTCTGTGCCCAATGTGGGGCTCAGACTCATGACCCTGAGATCAGGAGTCGCATGTTGAGCCAGCCAGGCAACCCTACTTTATGAAATTTTGATCATTATAGTAAGGAAAATAACAAAATGAAAGATTGGAGAGGCTGTTTTTTTTTTTTTTCCCTCAAATATTAAAGAATTACTGGCTGGAATATATAGTGACATGTTTTATCTTTATTTATTTTTTTAAGATTATATTCATTTGAGGGTGAGAGCACAAGCTGGAGGAGGGGCAGAGGGAGAAGCAGATTCCCCACTGAGCAGGGAGCCTGACATGGGGCTCGATCCCAAGACCCTGGGAATGACCTGAGCTGAAGGCAGCTGCTTAACCAATTGAGCCACTCAGGTGCTCTAGTGACAGGTTTTAATTCAGTAAATTTGAGTGGTAATAATATACATATCTTTTCCACCTCCCAGTGGAATTTAAGATACTGTTTTTCATTAATTAAGAAAATACTGCAAAAAAAGAAAGAAAATACTGCCTTTAGCTTTATTATTCCTGTAGTAGCCTTTGCCTAATTACTTACCACTGCTAGAAGATTCTTACTGCCTTGATACTAGTTCATCCTTTTTTTTTAAGTCTTTATTTATTTATTTGTCAAAGAAAGAGAGCACAAATAGGGGGGAGCAGCAGGCAGAGGGAGAAGCAGACTCCCCACTGAGCAGGGAACCCAATGTGGAACTTGATTCAAGGACCCAGCTGAAGGCAGATGCTTAACTGACTGAGCCACTCAGGCATCCTGATGTTAGTTCATCGTTATACGCTTGATATATATATAGATAGATTTATTTTTTAGAGCAATTTTAGGTTTATAACAAAATCGAGAAGGTATATATTCCCATATATTCCTTGCTCCCACATTATGAACCCAACCCTCACCCCACATTACCAGCATCACTCACCAGAACACTACATTTTTTTACCAAAGTTCAGCCTACACTAATGCATCAAAATCACCCAAAGTCCCTAGTGTACATTAGAGTTCACTCTTGGTTTGTATTTTCTATGGGTTTGGACAAATGTGTAATGATACATCCATCATTATAATAACATACAGAGAATTTTCACTGCCCTAAAAATTCTCTGTTCTGCCCATTCATCTCTCCCCACTCTCCCTTCTTCTACCCTAGGCAGCAACTGACCTTTTCATTTTCCATCGTTTTGCCTTTCCACGGTGTCCTATCTTTGTTGTATGGATATACATTTTCAGCTCCTTTGGGTAAATAACAAGAAGTGCAATTGCTGGATGGTATAGTAAGGAATGTGTTTAGTTTTGTAAGAAACTGCCAAACTGTCTTCCAAAGTGTCTACCATTTTGCATTCTTACCAACAGTGAATGAGAGTTCCTGTTTTTCCACATCCTTGCTGGCAGTTGGGTTTGTCAGTGTTATTTTAATAGGTATGTAGTGGTATCTCATTGTTTTACTTTGCCGTTTTCTAGTGACATACTATGTAGAATATATTTTCATACTCTTATTTGCCATCAGTATATCTTTCTTTATGGTGTCTGTTAAGGTCTTTAGCCTGTTTTGTAATGGAGTTGTTTTCTTAATACTGAGTTTTAAGTGTTCTATGTATATTTTGGATAGCAATCCTTTATCAGATATGTCTTCTGTAAATATTTTTTCCCAGTCTGTGACTTGTCTTCTAATTCTCAAAATACTGTTTTTCACAGTACAAAAATTTTTAGTTTTGGGCACCTGGGTGGCTCAGTGGGTTAAAGCCTCTGCCTTCGGCTCAGATCATGATCTCAGGGTCCTGGGATCGAGGCCCACATCAGGCTCCCTGCTCAGCGGGTAGCCTGCTTCTTCCTCTCTCTGCCTACTTCTCTGCCTACTTGTGATGTGATCTCTCTCTCTGTGTCAAATAAATAAATAAAATCTTTAAAAAAAAATTTTAGTTTTAATGAAGTCCATTTTATCAGTATTTCCTTCATGGATTGTGTCTTCAGTGTTTTATCTAAAAAGGCATCCCAATACCCAAGGTTATCTAGGTATTCTACTGCTGTCTTCTAGGCATTTTATAGTTATGTGTTTTGTATTTAAGTCATTTAACTTTTACATTTATATTCCATTTGGGGTTCATTTTTGTCAAGGGTGAAAGGTTTATATCTAGGTTTGTTTGTTTTTAATGTAGGTATATAGCTTTTCTTGCACCATTTGTTAAAAAGATTATCTTTGCTCTGTTGTATTTATTGCCTTTGCTCCTTGGTTAAAGATTAGTTGACTTTACAGGTGTCTGCTACTAGGTTCTTTATTCTGTTCCCTTGATCTGTTTCCCTATGTTTTCCTTAATACCCCATCATCTTGTGTACTGTAGCTCTATAGTAAGTCTTAAAGTTGGCTAGTATCAGTTCTCCAACTTTGTACTTCTCTCTGAATATTGTATTTGAGTCTTGGCCTCTCTATATGAAATTTAGAATCAGTTTGTTGATATATATGTATTTTTAAATTTATTTTTTGTTTATTGATTTTTATAATAAAACTGTTTGCTGGGAATTTTATTGGATTGTGTTGAATCTGTAAATCACTTGGGAAGAACTGACATGTTGACAATATTATGTCTTCCTATTTATGAACATGGAATCTCTCTCCACTTAGCTCTTTGAGTTTTATTCATCAGTTCGTGGTTTTCCTCATGCAGATCTTATACATGTTTGTTGAATTTATACTTAAGTATTTCATTTTGGGGAGTGCTAATGTAAGTGGTATGTTTTTAATTTCAGATTCCACTTGTTCATTGGTATATAAAAGAAGTAACTGACTTTCATATGTTAACCTTGTACCCGCAGCCTTGCTATATATAGTCACTTATTCCAGATTTTTTGCCTATTGACTTTATACATAGAAGATTGTGTCATTTGTTAAAAAAAAAAGTTTTTCTTCCCAGTCTTCATGGTTTTGATTTCCTTTTCTTCCTGTATTGCTTTGGCAAGGATTTCCAATATACTGTCGAAACACATGGTGAGAGGGGACATCCTTGCCTTGTACCTGATTTTAATGAGAAAGTTTCAAGTTTCTTACTATTAAGTATGATGTTTGCTGTAGGTTTCTTTTTTTATAAATAGTCTTTATCATATTAAGGAAGTTCACCTCTGTTCCTCATTTGCTGAGAGTTTTTATCATAAATGAGTATTGGATTTTGTCAGATGCTTTTTCTGCATATTGGTATGGTTGTGTGGTTTTTCTTATTTAGTCTAATGATTTAATGGATTGTTTAATCGGTTTTTGAATATTGGTCAGCCGTGCATACCTGGGGTAAAACCCGCCTGTTCATAGTTTATCATCTTTTTTAAAAAAATTCAATTTGCTAATACTGTGTTGAGGATTTTTGCATCTGTGTTCATGAGAGATACTGGTCTATACTTTTATTTCCTTAAAATGTCTTTGTCTGGATTTATAAGCTTTTACCATATGAAAAATCATACTACACTCGGCTTGAAATTGATGGACATTTTACTTTAGCCATTGTTTTAAGACAAAATAACTGGCCTGTTGAACTATGTACTGCTTCATATCAGGGACATTGTATTTTATGTCTTCCATCACATATATATTCTAATACACAGCCCAAAGGAGATGTTGTATTAAGGAATATTAAATCCTGGTTCAAATCAAAACACATCATAGTAGGTCTCCACATGTTCATATCTTTTCTGCATTTATGAAGTATACTTTTAATTAATTTCAGTAAGATAAAGCTGCCTCATTTAGTGTTGATCTCATTTATGCATATTCTGTTACACATTTTCTTTTAGGCTTGGGATATCACATCTAAGAGAATGACTCCCAGATCTTTTTCTCACACCCCATTGTTTTCCTGTATTGCTGACTGCCTGTTGAACTTTTCTATTTGGATGTGATACCTTGGGATTTATTCAGTTCATTTTCCCCCAAGCCACTTCTTCTCATGATTTCCTTTTTTCTGATAGTGCCAGTTTCTTTTTCCCAGTTACCTGGGCAAAGGTATTTCATTTATCTAACTCCTCTTTCACCCTTTGTGCTCACACACCATTAATTGCTAAGCCTTGCCCTTTCTTAGTGGTATTTTTCTTCTGTTTTCCAGTGTCGCTACCATATCAAGATCTTTTTCTTAATTACATTTACACTGTTACTGCTTCTAATCCAGTTGTCTCTCTGCCCCCAATGTGTCTTCTCCTTAAAAATATTGAGTGCTTAGAAGAAAAAAAAAAAAAGAATTCCAGAGCCTAGGAATTAAGGCTTTTAAAATCCTAATTTTGGTTGTAAGAAATCAGATGCTATAAATAATGCTTAATTGAAAGGAAAATTATTTCTGGAAGCCAAGAGCGAGTATCTGTCCCCAGTGGACTAGAATCCAGCTAGTAGTATCCTTTGTTTTTCTGTGTCCTTTTCTCTCTCTAGACTTACATTGTCTGTTTACACATCCTGTATTTTTATGTCTCAGTTTGAATTACATGCTGAGCCTAACCAGATATCTTTGAGTCCCTAATTCCATACTCTTAAGAGAATCTGATGAGTACAACATAGCATACTGTACTGACAAGTTTGTTGACGTAGCATTTCCAAATAATCAAATTATTTAATTTTTTAAATAACTGATTAATGTAGATTGTTTCATTTTATCTAAATGCATATTGCATTATGCAGTTTTCTTGAAACAGGATTTTGCCTTAGTACTACTGTTTACCCATATACCTCCCCCTGTGGTTTTTACATTTCTGTCAAACAGTAAGGATATATATTAAGATTTTATTTCTCTCTCTCTCTGTTTATTTATTTTAGAGAAAAAGTGTGTGTGCAGGTAGGGGGAGGGGTAGAGGGAGAGAGAGAATCTCAAGCAAACTCTGTGCTGAGTGTGGAGCCCACTGCAGGGCTTGATCTCATGACCCTAAGATCATGACTCGAGCCTAAACCAAGAGTCCAGATGCTTAACCAAGAGAGCCACCCAGGCATCCCAACAATGCATTTTTATTTGTGTAACATCTACCTTGAATAAGCTTATATACCATCACCAGTGCTTGATTTTTTTTTCCCCTAAATGAACTTTTGAATTTTTTTTGAGATAAAAATTACAAAACATATAACTTAATCACCTTAAAGTGTACCAATTCAGTAGCATTTAGTATATTCATAGTGTTGTGTAAACATCACCTCTAATTAATTCCAAAATATTTAATCACTCCAAAGGAAATCCTGTACCCATGAAGCATGCAGTCACTCCTCATATACCACATTTTGTTTGTCCATTCATCCAGTGATGGCTCTATGGGTTATTTACTTTTTGTATCTCTTGTGAATAGTGCCTTTATGTAGATTTGTATACAAGTATTTCTTCGAAAAGCTCCCTGCATGGAGCCCAGTGCGGGTCTGGATCTCACAACCCTGAGATCATGACCTGACCCCACATCAAAAAGCTGGACCCTCAACCTACTGAGCCATCTGAGCACCCCTTGCCCATTATTTCTTCAAATACTTTCCTTTCCATCTAGGAAAGACCTTGTGTATATGTTGGTAAGCTTGATGGTGTCCCAGAAATCTCTTAGGTTTTGTTCATTTTTCTTTATTCTCTCAAACTAGATAAATCTCAACCAACCAGTCTATAAGTTCACTAATTGTTTCTTATACCTGCTGATAAAATCTGCTAATAAAATCTGCTCTTAAACCTCTCTAGTGGGCGCCTGGGTGGCTCAGTGGGTAAAAGCCGCTGCCTTCGGCTCAGGTCATGATCCCAGGGTCCTGGGATCGAGGCCCACATCGGGCTCTCTGTTCAGCAGGGAGCCTGCTTCCTCCTCTCTCCTCTCTCTCTGCCTGCCTCTCTGCCTACTTGTAATCTCTCTCTCTGTGTCAAGTGAATAAATAAAATCTTAAAAAAAAAAACACCTCTCTAGTGAATTTCTTTTAGGATTGATTGATTGATTTGAGAGAGCACATATGTGAGTGGGGGGAAGGGCAGTGGAGAGAATCTTCAAGCTTACTCCCTCCTGTGCACGGAGCCCAACTTAGGGATCATTGCCATAACCCATGAGATCATGACCTGAGCCAAAACCAAGTGTTAGACACCCAACTACCCCTCTGTAGTGGATTTTTCATTTATTCTGATTTTGAGATCCAGAATTTCTCTTTAGTTCTTTTTATAATTTTTATCTGTTTATTGATACTCACTATTTGTTGTGGTCGTTCTCCTGGTTCCTTTCAGTTCTTTGTTAGTGCATTTTTTTTATTTAAGCAGTTGATTTAAAGTTTTTGTATAGTGCAAAGAGTGGGTTTCCTCATGGACAGTTTGTGTTTATTTCTCTTGTTTCTTGAGTATACCATATTGTTTTGTTTCTTTCTATGTCTCTTACTATGTTGTTGAAAACGTATTTTGGGGTTTTGATTATTGTGGTATCTCTGGAAATTCTCCTCAGCGGCGTTTCTGTTGTTGTTTACTGGTTATGTTTGCTGACTTTTGTAAAGTGTGTATTCTTTGTCATTTGTGGCCACTGAAGTCTGTACTCCATTAGCTTAGTGGTTAGCTAGTGTTTTGACAGTTTAAATGCCTGAAGTCATTGGAAAAAGTCCTTTCCAAGTCTTTGCAGATTGTATTGGGGCACTCTTTGAACACTTATCTAAGCCATTTATCACTCTGTCTGAGCCTTCACATCCAGGTTGAGTTTGAGCAGAGCCTGTGGTCAGCCTAGAAATGAAAGATTCTAATCTTGTCAGGCATTTTCTGAGGATGTATCTAGCCCTGGGCATGCATGTGGGCTTCTTGATTCCCCAGTACATGTAGGAGCTTTTTAAAAGCCATAATATGCCACTGTCTCCCTGGCCAACATCTTCCATCATAGGCTTTCCCTCTCATTGCTTGTCCTGCCTGTTGTCCCTTGCTCCAAATTGCTACAGCCAATACTTGTGTCTTTAAATGTCAGAGAAGCCACCTTAGCCCTGGGGACACTTCATGATGAGTGAAACACAAGCAAGCCCTTGTGGTTTTACATCTGGGAGACAGATGAAAATCCATCACCACAATTCTTTGAGAGAATAAGATCTCTGTTGTCCCTCTGGCACTTGCAACCTTTGCCCAGAGCACAGGCTGCATCATGGTCATAGCCAATCTGAAGTGTTAGGGGTATGGTAGATGGACAATTAAAAGCTGCTTTCTTCACCAAGCCTTCTAGTGGTTGTGGCCTTTTTTTTTTTTTTTTTGAACTAGATTTCAGAGTTCTGCAAAAATTGAATCTGACACTTTGACAGCACATTAGTTGCTTTTCTAGAGGAACCAAGCCCTGAAATTCCCATCTCCTATCTCATACTGATGCCATTCCCCATGGACATATTTTTCTAATTTATGGGTTATCTACATGCCTTAATTTGTAATCTGTTTTATGATTTAGGATTATTTCAACCTGAAGGTATACAGAAACAGTCTGTGAAACTCTTATTTGATATCTTGTATTAGCAAGTCAGATAGACCATTTTGAGATACCAAGAGCCTTGTACAGCACAAGGCTTGGGTACTTTTCTAATAAAAGAAAAAAAGACGCTACTTGGTTAAAAGTTAACATCCTAAATTTCTAAATTTTTATATTTAGTTTTGGAATTTTAGAACAGATTTCTATGCCTTTATTGTTTGGAGGCCCACAATAGATACTTTGGGTGAAACTTGGATAATTCACATTTAGACAAGTGAGTTGGGAATGTTTTTTGTTTATTTATTTATTTTACATCCTTTAGTTATTAGTGAATGGAAGGCAAGATTTTTAGCACATACTAAGTACCTTAAAATTTTTGTTCAGCGAGAAATATTAAATGCTCATCACTATGTCAGTGGTGGTCAACTTCAGCATTATTGACATTTTGGGACATTTAATTCTTTATGAGAAGGACATTCTAGGATATAATTTAATTTAGGTGCATTGCATTTAGTGTTCATGTCTTTTTAAACTCCTTTAATTTGAAAGAATTTTTGAAATTATCAGACTCCTAGCCACTAGTTTTAGTCTTCATTGATTTTTTTCAACCTCTATTATTTCTCCTGTGATTATTAGTTGACACATTTCACCATACAATTGAACTCCTCTTTCTTCCTCAGTTTGAGTTTGTGTGATGTTTCCTCATTATTAGATTTGAATTAGGTTTTTTGTTAGAAATACCACCAGGGTGATATGTCTTTTTAAGTACATCATATCTGTTGAGACATAATGTCAGTTTGCCTCAGTATAGATGATACTAATTTTGATTATTTGGTGCTGTATCTCCCAGACTTCATCACTGAAGTTAAAACTTTAACTTTTTATTTATATTGATATGGATTCATTCGTTCTTAACTATAGTCAATGAGCTGTAATCCATTAGTGTTTTTATGTATTTTGGTAATTTAGATCATTGTAGCTTAGTCTCCTTCATGGCTTCTGTGTCCTTTTAAGATATGTCCCAATAATTCTTAAAGTACGTTTCGGTTTTCTGGCACAGGATGTAACCAGGCTTGGCTTATACTTTTCCTTATTCAACTTTGGAATCAGCCTTTGCTCCAGATTGCTGATTTGTTTTGGTGGAGAATGGTATTTAGAAACCAGAATTGGGGTTGCTTTTGGACCATTTTAACAGAAAAAGCTAGGAGAACTAAGAAATATATGTATGTATGTATCTGTACTTGTTTCTGTAGCAGTCTATTAAAAACCATGAATTTTGCTGTTACCTTCAATTTCAATCTAACGCCACAAAGTACATTTAATTCTAGTCCCCATTTGTTATTAGTAATTTTCTTCTCCAACAGTGAGAATACTTGCTCCTTTTATTCTCCACATATTTAATAATTTGCTCAAGTCTGGAATGTGCAAAAAGTATACATTACACTCTAGATTTAAAACCTACTGAGTTCCCTAGGTGCTTGCAGTTTTAATTTTTAAGGTCCAGTTACATAGAGTTAAGTGCACCAAACTTAAGGGTACGCTGAGATTGAGTTGAGACAAATGCATACCTGTTTCATCCACATACCTGTCAAGAGACAGAACATTTTCATCGTCCTTTATGTCTCTTCCCAATTAGTTTTCCAACCACCCACGATAACCTCTTCTGACTCCCCTATCCCCCACTTTAGGTAAGTATTACCTGTTTTAGAACTTGATATAAATGGAATCATACAAAATAAATTCTTTTGTCTATGATTTCTTTCATTCATTACAGAATAATTCATGTTGACTATGTCAGTAAAATTTTATAACATTTAAAAACATAACTTTAGCCCATGAAACTTTTGTCATTGGATTTTTGCTCCCTTTTACATTCATGGATTTCTGAATATTAACTTTTTTCCTTCAGTTTGAGATACACTTTGTTCTTTCCTATTGTGTTTTCTTTGTAAAAACTAAGGTAATTTTAGTAACTAGCTGGGAAAGTAGAAGGAATTAATAATACATTGTCCCATGCCAAAGCTGTGACGTTGGTCAAGGTCAAGGAATCTTTGAAATAATCTACTTTTTCATTGATTGCTTGTTTTGTGGTTTTTTATTTGTTTCTTGGTTTTTTGTTACTCCTGTGATTGTAAGTGTATAATGCCTTATCAAATTTAGTTTCTTTTAGAAGTGCGTTGAGGAACTTCCTATTGAACGTAGAAATTAGCTATAGACTTTTGGCCAGTGACATATAAATGTTAGATCTTTGTTATTGTCTTCAAGTCCCTGAGGTTTTTCTTTTTTCTTTTTTTTTTTTTTTCCTACTCCAGTATAATTTATTCATTTTTAGACTCTGTAATTTCAGTTGATTTATCTTCAAGGTCACTCATTCATTACTCTCTCATCTCCATTCTGGTTCTGTTATTTCTTAGTTCTGAAATTTCCAGTTCTTATGTTATATCTGGTTTTTTGCTGAAACTTTGTTTTTTCTTTCTAGTGTGTTTATAATTGCTCGTTGAAATACTTTATGATAGCTCCTTTAAAATCCTTATAGTTCATTCAACAACTGACGCCTTTGTGTTGGTCTCTGTTAATTGTCTTCTTATTCATGTTGAGATTTTCTTTGTGGTATGATGAATGAAGTTAGCTTTATTGTTGTATCCCAGATATTTTGGATATTATGCTATGAGATTTTGGATCTTCTGTTTTAGCAGACTCTTCTGACACTGTACCAACAGGGAAGGAGAGCTGCTTCATTACTTCAAGTTGGGGATGGAAGTCCAGACCCTACTTGGTCTTCATGGGGCTCTGCTGACACTGCCATGGTGGGGAGGGTAGTTTTCCTCTTACCTCAGGATCTAGTCTCCATTCACCCCTATTGACATTCCAGGAAGGGGAGAGGTGCCTTTCTTACTGCTGCGCAGAAGTGGAATTCTAATCTCCCTACATGGTCACAACTGATGTCTTTGGCCAGAGGAGGGCAGTTATAATAAAAAAAGTTTTGTTTTACTTTCTTTTTGTTTGTTTATTGTTTGTTTTGTTTTGCTTTGCTTTCTAAGTCTATACCTTTCATTAAAGAAAGCAGGTTTTTCTTCTTGTGGTTGGTTTTCTGTTACTTTCTTTTTCTTTTTCTTTTTTGGCCTATGCTTAGTGTTATTTCTGGGTTGCAGGCTTCTGTTGCCCAGTCCAGTATATATGAGGCAAAAAGAAAACCCAGAGAACTCACTGTCCTATTGTTCTTCAAGTTCCAGGGTCATTAGATAGCTCACCTTCTCTCCACCAGTCTTTTGACTTTCTATATATTGTGTTCAGGAATTTTAGCTGTATTTGGTGGAAGAAATAGGGAGAAACTCATCTTCTCATTCTGCATGGAACCTGGGTGTCCTAAATTATTAAACAGAAAAAGTAGTCCATTGAGAATTTAAAAAGAAATGCTCAAAAAATTTTAATTCTTAACAGTAGTTTACCACCATGTTTTTGTAAGTCACTAAGATGTACATAAGCTTAAGTATATTTTTTGTAGTAGAAAAGTATGTTTGTATAAAAGCTTGTATATTTCTTCCTTCTTTTAGGATTATGTACTGAGGGACTCTACCGTGTTAGTGGGAACAAAACTGATCAAGACAATATTCAAAAGCAGTTTGATCAAGGTACAGTATGTAAAATAAAATCACTTTAAAATTATTTTCCTTATTGAAATTTCATGGTGGGAAGATTGATTTTCTAAGGATATCAGATTTTGAGAGGTAAGGGTTTTGAAACATGATTAGAAGTATGTGATAGAATAAATACCATGGTCAGGAAATAGAAGAACTATAAAGATCCATTACCAGAATTAGAAAAGTAATAAATTAACCTATGAAATATCAGCATCTTTGTATATCAGAGATAGTACTTATTTAAAGATGCAACTGAAATTTTTTTCATGCTGTAGGGCCAGCTAGCCATTAGGAATAAAAACAAAATATTCTCTACTCAAAGCAAATTCTATAAGAAATAAAAGTTTTAAATGGGAAAAATGAAAACTGAGCGCTATGGTGAAAAAGGAGTGGATATTTTTATAATCTTTGAGCAGGGAAAGGCCTATATTTGATAATGAAGCCTGGAAAGCATAGACAAGATAATAAATTGGACTACCTAAAAATGTAAAAATTCTGTGTGAGACAGTGGATAAAACATAAAATCAGGAGACAAACTATAAACTTGAGGAAGGTGTGGAATATTATCTTGGCTAGATTAAGCAGTTCACATCAGAAGAAAGTGACCAGCCAAGTGTATGAAAATATGCTCTATGATTTGTAGATACAAAAATTAAAGCAAAAAGATTTGGTTTTGATTTATTATCTGTGAAAAAGATTGTTGATAGAATATTGACAAGCCGGTATGTTGCCTTTTGAGAGGCAGTTCATGTATATCTATTAAGATTCAGATTATCTTTGCTAGAGAAATTCCACTTATAAATATTTATGTTACAAAAGTCTTAGTTTAAGCTTACCAAGGTATACTTGAAGGGGTATTCATTGCAGCATTGTCTGAAATTTTTTAAAAAGGGGGAGGGCCCTGCCCACTGGGCTTATAAATAGAATACTAGATACCCATGTAAAATAATATAGATTTGTGTGTGTTGAAATGGTAAAAATGTCAAAATGTCAGTTGTTGAGTGGTGTGTGTGTGTTTTCCTTGCTTTAGAAGTATATTGTATATATAGTACTTAATTTTTTAAAAAATATTTTGTTGGATAAACTGAACTTTGTAATATCAAATTTGTACATTTTCACTTAACAATAATGAAGGAGTAGGTAGTGGTCAATCCTAGGGCCTCTTGAATTAGATTTCCTGGTTTTGTTTTCTGGTTCTGCCACTTACAGGTACTTGTATATCCAAAGATTTTAGAATCTTCTCATCAGCCATGTTTCTTTACAGGCTGATTCATCATAGGAAAGTTAATTTTTCTAAATCCTAACTTTATCGTATTTAGAATGGGAGTGATTAGAGGAACTATGATGAGTAATGAGATAATGAAGAGTTTTTTGTGCAACCATATTAAATATTCTTCAGATAGCTATTGTTACAAGGCATGTAGCCTAAGAAAGTAAGATTTATTATATAAAAGTGTTTGGGCGCCTGGGTGGCTCAGTGGGTTAAAGCCGCTGCCTTCGGCTCAGGTCATGATCCCAGGGTCCTGGGATCGAGGCCCGCATCGGGCTCTCTGCTCAGCAGGGAGCCTGCTTCCTCCTCTCTCCTCTCTCTCTCCTGCCTTTCTGCCTACTTGTAATCTCTCTCTCTGTGTCAAATGAATAAATAAAATCTTTAAAAAATAAAAAAATAAAAAAAAATAAAAGTGTTTATCATAGCATCTGTAATGTTTTTAAATAAAATCCAAATGTTCGGTAACAAAATATTATGTAAATTGTTAGATCTGGGGGAATATTTTGTGGTCACTAAAACTATTTAGGGAAAAAGCTAATAATGGGTTAAGAATATATGTAGGTTCTTAGTACTGTTTTTTCAAATTTTCAGTTATATTACAATTAAATGTTATCTAGCATACACAGAAAAGTTTTTAAAAGTTGCCCGTGAAATTTTAATAATCTTAGGTAATGCCTTAAAAATAAAATGTATTTATGGGCACCTGGGTGGCTCAGTGAGTTAAAGCCGCTGCCTTCGGCTCAGGTCATGATCCCAGGGTTCTGGGATCGAGGCCCGCATCGGGCTCTCTGCTCAGCGGGGAGCCTGCTTCCTCCTCTCTCCTCTCTCTCTGCCTGCCTCTCTGCCTACTCGTCATCTCTCTCTCTGTGTCAAATGAATAAATAAAATCTTTAATAAATAAATAAAAAATAAAAATAAAAATAAAAATAAAATGTATTTATGATTTGTCTGGTTTATTTTTTTTAATGAGTAGAAAAGGGTTGAAAGGAAAATACACTAAAAAAAGTATAAACAGTGATTATGTCTAGGTGATACGGGTAATTTTTTTCTCTTGTTCTGTGTTTTTACTTTTTCCGTCATAAGTATCCATTGTACTTACAAAAGGAAAATAGTGATTCTTTTAATAGCAAATAACCTTATGGTTGATATTCCTTTAGTATATTCATTCTTGTTTTTTTAAGTCTTGATTTCACTGATAAGTGTTGAAATTAAAATATTTTGTGTAAAATAAGCATAAGCTAGAAGGTATAAACTCAGATTTATGTGCTTAATTCCTATCTTTTGTCTTTCTGTTTCGTTACTACCTTTTTAAATAGCTTATGTAAACAAAATATTTTAAAAGACAGATGTTAGTGAAAGCTAATGTTCTTCAACATACTAATAAGCCTAACATTTTTTGTTGTAATAGAAGATGCTTCTTGCTTGGTTGTCTCTTCCCTTGTCAGGCAAACTTACATTAGAACAGTGGGGGAGGGATGAATCAGCCTGTAAAGAAACATGGCTGATGAGAAGATTCTAAAATCTTTGGATATACAAGTACCTGTTTAGTTTACTTCTCTTATAATATATTAAAATTTTATAAATTTAAATTTTTGTCTTGTAGATCATAATGTCAGTCTAGTATCAATGGAAGTAACAGTAAATGCTGTAGCTGGAGCTCTTAAAGCTTTCTTTGCAGATCTGCCAGACCCTTTAATTCCCTATTCTCTTCATCCAGAATTATTGGAAGCAGCAAGTAAGTTATAAGCCTCCTTTTTTGAAGAGGGATAATGATGGTGGGTTTTATATATTGATTGCTATGTGTTAAAATCAGTCATGCACTAGAATGTGTAGCTAATAAAAATTTAGCTTATAGGACTCTTTTCTTAGATGTATTTTCCTCCAAGTAAACAAAATCAGAATCTGGGGTGGGGGGTGGTTCCCCAGGAATATTTAGTTGATCTCTCAAGTGACTCAGTCTTCTAGAAGTTTGAAGATCATTGTACTAAAAATTTGAGATTTGCATTTTTGATTCACACTCAGAGGCTTTGTAAGAAAATTAAATGAACTCTTCAAATGAATGTATCTATAATGTATTTCAGTAAAATTTTAACCTGTGTATGGTATGTACATATGTGTGTTTAAATTTTTTTAAAGTCAAATTAACTTTGGTCTCATGTCTTCATTTTTTGAAAAACATAGGAAAATAGGTACTTACTCAGTATCACCATTTCTTATTTTACTGTCTCTGATTCACTTAGACCTTCTCCGATTAGCTTTATTTGGAGAAAGGCTATTGTAATAGATGATAAAGTATATAGCAGGTTCTTTAGAATATTTTGTTTTTGTTTACCTATCCTAATGTGCTTCAGAAAGATTGTTCATTGTCTTTTACAATAAGCAAAGCAGGACGCTTTATCAAATACTTTTAAATGTATGAGTTTCAATGACTTTCTCTCTAATTTTACAGAAATCCCAGATAAAACAGAACGTCTTCATGCATTGAAAGAAATTGTTAAGAAATTTCATCCTGTAAACTATGATGTATTCAGATATGTAATAACACATCTAAACAGGTATTTTTTATTTTTTGTTTTTGCAAATGCACTATAAATTTCAAACTTCAGACTTTATAAATATGCGAGAAAAGGAGGCAAACTAAACATACAGTTCAATTTTGGTTCTTTTTTTCTGGATTTTTAAAATAGAATTTTTCATCAACTTGTTTAAAGAAAGGTATATGACTCTTTTAGTACATTTAATGATTATATGAATAGTATAATAGTTACATCTTCCCTGTTTTTTTCTTATTACTGTTATTCTTTAATACTTTTCCTCTGTAGAATCTTGGAATTAGAGGTATGAAATGACTCTTAACCAAATCAACCTCATTTGAAGTTGGAAAAATTGAGGTTTCTAGTTAGTTGTGTAATGGAAATTTCTTTCTTCTAAAACTTACCAGTATTACTTTTTGAGGGAAAGTTACATGCTCGGAGGGAAACTACATGCTCAGTATCACATAATAAGTGACATATCTTACAAGTAGAACCTAAGTCTTATTAAGACGTTTCATTTGCTTTTTGTATCACACTGTGTTGCTTTTGTATACCTTGCCTGTTTTGTTTGGATATAGCCCACAGAGTGATATTTTATCAGAAACTTAACTTCATGTTATAATCTACCCTGTTAACCTGAAGGCAGGACATTAATCCTGTATTAAAAGGCCTAAATGTGTTAAGCTTCAAGTTTATTCTTTTTTCTAAAATACAACTTATAATGAAAATTTCTTAAGTGAAAGACAGTATTATATAATAGCTTAAAGCTTAGACTATTGAGTCAAACAGGCTTGGTTTTGAAACATTTTTATTAGTTCTGTGACCTTAGGCAAATTATTTACCTTGCTGAAGTCTTCATTTTCTCAACTATAAAAATGAGAAAAATAACACCTCTCAAAGTTGTTCTTGGGACTAAATAGAATTATTAGTATTTGTGCTAATTTTTCAAAAGTCCATCCTTCATAATATTTTCTATTGACACTTTAATGAACTGAAGTTTGGGTGTTTGGGGTTTTTTGTTTGTTTGTTTTTAATAACATCAATGCTAAATAAAACCCAAGTACATTTCAGTTTGTACACCTCTTAGAATATTAACCAATGTTTAAAGTTTTATTGTTGCACTCAATGTAATATAAAATTATATTAACATTTCTAGTAATCGTTCTCTGAAGTTGTCTCCCTCCTTGAGAAAATACCAGCATACTAGTAGTAACATATAATTAGTGGAATATCATCTTTTGAAAATTACCATACAAGTGGTTCTTGATAAAATAACAGATGTGTGCGTGGTACTGTCAGAGACCTTACCCAATATGGAATGTAAGGATGGTTTGTGAAGATATTGTCTAGCCATGTTAGAGTGCTGAAGTAAGAATTGTACTTCATTTAAAAGAATAGGAAAAAAAGACAAAGGGAAAAGCATGTTCAAAGAATCATAGTGCTAGCCCACAGTCAGTATTATTTTAGACACTTTCATATTTGGCTTCAATGATAGAGCCACACAACAAAAACATATGATGTGCTGAGGAATAGCCAAGGACTTTGTGATTCCAGTAGATAGAAAGGTAGAGTAAGAAGTAAAGTCAGAAACGGAAGAGAGACAGTGCGAGACAGTGCGAGGAAGAGGACAGTATTGACACAGAGTGTAGGCTTGACTAGCTTTAATCCTCAAAATATTTTACTGATGAGGAAGTTGCTTCATGGGTGTATGTCACTAAGCACATTGTTGACTTCAACTGACAGTTATGGGGATGTGGGGAATGAGCCTTTATCAATGAAAATAGCATTGCATGCCTATTACTCTTAATGTAATAAGGGGGAGGGATTACTGGAGAGTAGAGCAGAGAAATAACATCATCAGACTTTTAAAAGGACTGTAATGGGATTCTGTAGTATAGAATGTAATGAGAACTCCGTGTGCCGGATATTCTTACAAATGCTAAGGACATTGCACATGAATAAAGCAGTCACTCATTTCATGGAATTTAAATTCTGGTATAGAAAATAAATGACAACTAAATATATAATGGATGATAGACAAATTGCAAAGACTAATCCATGGAGTTACTCTTTTCGTTATATTTTCTTTTACTTTCCATATTCAGTGAGTTACTGTATCAAATCCATTTTTTCCTTCTATTGAATTTTCCTTTTTGTTCCTCTGCCACTGCTTTAATCATTATCATTTCTCATTTAGGTAACTCTATTTTCTTTGTAATTAAGCCCTGTGCATGCCAGTTTTCCTCTTGTTCCTCCTTTGATCTTGATGTCAAAATGATCTTTCTATAAATATCTCTTCCGATTAAGTAACATCCTATATCCTAAAGAAAAAACTATTTAAGTGGTTGGTTCTAATTTCTTAAGTTACACCTTCTTTCCAGAAATTTTCCCCATGCACACGTCAGGTAACTTTATTAAACTAATAGCACCTAATCAAAAGTATCAGTTTGTGCCTGTCATTACATCTTAATGTGACTGCCTTGGTTCTCAAAATGCAGTCCTCAAACCAGCAGCAGCAACATCACCTCAGAACTTGTTAGGAATGCAAATTATGAGGTCCTACCTCAGACGTTAATTATCAGTCTGTGTTTTAACAAGCCTTCCAAGAGGTTCTGATACACACTGAAGTTGAGAACCACTGTTTGACTGAATTACCTTTCCTTCCTACCATTTTACCAGTTGCCCATCACTCTTAACTCACACATCAAACATTATCTCTTCTAAGAAGCCTTTCCCTGGCCACCCTCATCTCTTATTTGGTACCTTTCTTTTACAATTTTTGACCCTGCAGTTAGACCTGATGCCCATACTCTCATGTCTCTCAGCTTTAAGGGTTGTTTTTTTTGTTTTGTTTTTTGTTTTGTTTTTTGTTTTTGTTTTTTTTCTTTTCCAGAATCTATCCTTATCTGCTGCATAGAAACACCTGACTAGGCCCACTATATTTTAACAAAAAGTTACTTTTATTCTAAATATTCTAACTTTGTCTCTTAACATATAATAATAACTTTTACCATAGAACACATATTTTTAAGACACACATTTTACTTCAGATGAGCAATTCTGTGGTTGGGGAGAGGGGATTCTTTGGTTTATATTTAAAATATTTTGATGTGCAAATTTAATTATGAGATTTTCCCACTACCTTGCATAGTGGGCTGTTGCTTTATGTGTGGAATAAGAGGATAAAAATACTAAGATTCTTTCCCAATTTAATAATTTTGAGTTAAAATTCAAGATTTGCCACTTGTGTTTGTTTATTACAGATAATGGTAGAAGTGCTTGCTCAACATATTTAAAGAACTAGATATAAATCCCTTAATAATGTATGATCATTTATAAATTATTATTAAATCCTAAGAATTTTAAGGTGGAATGTGTTTCTGTAAACTGTTGTCTTTCAAATTAAATTTGTAGCAAGGTTTCAATATTTAATGATTGAAAAAATTCTTTTTTTGCAATACTAGAAACTAATTTTTTAAGTTGAAAAGCCTCTTGGTTGTAGCATTTCTAAAGTTTATTTTTTCCAGGGTTCAAAGAGATGGCATACCATAGTTTGTCTCTTCATCTCTCATAATAGTCAAGGAATTTGTATATGCAATTAGAATTTTCTCTTGCCAGAAACTCATTAAAATTTGTCACATGTTCTCTTTACTCTGAGAAAAAGGTATTTTAGGGTTTTTTTTCCCTCACACAAATTAAGGAGTCTTTAAGTATAAAACCCCTGGGTACAACATTTTTTTTAGAGATTGTCTTTGGTTCTCATAAGGAATAGATTTTACTGCTGTTTCCTATTACTGGAATGTAGTTGAACATCTTAGAATCTTAGAATGTACAAGAAGAAAATGTTTTAAATTTGAAGTTAGGATAAAAGGTTTTAAAACTTTTATCATCTGAGATCTAGGATACTTAAATTATCATGAATTTTGATTGGTTTCTAACTGTTTTTTCCTGTCATAATTTCAGGGTTAGTCAGCAAAATAAAATCAACCTAATGACAGCAGACAACTTATCCATCTGTTTTTGGCCAACCTTGATGAGACCCGATTTTGAAAATCGAGAGTTTCTGTCTACCACTAAGATCCATCAATCTGTTGTTGAAACGTTCATTCAGCAATGTCAGTTTTTCTTTTATAATGGAGAAATTGTAGAAACTGTGAACACTGTGGCTCCTCCACCACCTTCAAACCCAGGACAGTTGGTGGAACCAATGGTACCGCTTCAGTTGCCACCACCCTTGCAACCTCAGCTGATTCAACCACAGTTACAGACAGATCCTCTTGGTATTATATAAGTAGGAATTGATTGCAGACAGCCTAAAATTGACAAAAAGCAAATCTAGGCATGCATGTTTCAGGGTTCAGTAGTATACTTGATTTTTCTTACAGGTAATTCACATTCAAAATGATGAAACATTTTCTCTCTGAACTGTGTGGTATTCCTTATTCACTTACATTACAAAGCTAAGACCATGGATAAGCATGACTGGAGAGGTTTAATTTTTATAAACAAAAATAGCTATAAAATACAAAGCTGCTGTTGCATGCACCCTTATTGCAATCAGTATATCATTCCTGTGGCATTTTCTGTCACATTATATTGTGAATAAAATTTTTCTATAGAAATTAAATGATTTAAAAACTCACATATATGAAACATTTAATGCTTTTTCAGCCTGCTTTATGGCTGATTTTGTTATTTGATGTGTTAATTTGGGCAACTTAATTTACATTTTAGCAATCTGTGTAGATAACTAAGAGCCCTGTTAAGTATTTTATAATTTCAGGCTACTTAGGCCATGCTTGGGATGTTGTTTGAAAGAAAGAAAAATACACTTAACATATTTCTGCACCTTCATCTTCTAAGTAAACCTGTGGATAATTTGATGAGGGGTAAACAAACATATTTCTTTTACACACATACCAAGGACATACTTGTGGCTAAAGTGAGTTGATAATGTTGTGCAAAGGATAGTTGTCACCAACTCATTTCTTTATGGTCCATAATGAAATAAACATCTTGTATACTGTTAATTCTGTAAACAGATGCATGTTCAAAAGATCTATGATGGTCTTATAATCTTAATCTAATATATTTTAGATATTTTAATTTTTTCCCTCTTGGGAAATACATTTAGTATAGTGTAGAAAATACTTCATGACATTTTCATATAAGGGTTATATAACTTTTCATACATAAACATGAAATTTGTTGTAGAAAATTCTTTAAACCAAACATTTTAATCTAGGACTTCAATTTAATCTGTTCCTTGAATCTATTTTTATGTGGCCCTTAAAAACATATCCAAAAATCCATTGCTAATATAGCAATAAAAATACTTTGGGTACTGACAGCCTCTTTGGAGTATGTGTATATAAAATTGCAAACTTGTATTCATATTCTTTTCTGTGATATGTTGTACTAAAATCAAAATGCTTTTGCACCATTTTTTAAAAGTTTTTTCTTTTGACGTTGGTACCAGATTTGCTGTAAATGACTGCTGCTTTGGGGGTTAAACATTTTGTTAGTGAAGATAAAACCAGAACACTAAATTATGGATAAAAATTTCAGAATAGGTGGCATAGGTAAATATTTTTAGGCTTTATTCAAAATTCGTTTATTATCAAATCATGCCATTTTTTTTTTCTGGAGAGAAAAAAAATGGTGTGTTTTTCATTGTTTGGTTACATTTTTCTATAGGAAGAGGAAATTCTTTTGTCCATGTTGTAATCCTCATTCATACTGCAATCTTAAGGTTGTCTTATGTGTATTATAGTAAATAGATGATTTTGAGATTTCAGGCTCCTAAGAGTTTTGATTTGCTCATTGTTCCCTAAAATAAATACTGTCTTTCCCAACTGTTATGTCCTAGGTATTGTACTTCTAATTTTAACTTCAGAATCAAGATGTCAACATGAACCAGGCTGCTGTTGAAGTACATGTATATTATAAATTATCTTATTTGTGTTATACTCTTATGTGTTATTATCTTTTCTAAGAAAACAAAGTCCCTATTATTCCTATTGCAAAGCACACAGGAATTAAGAAAGTACAGTAATTTTTAAAAAGAAAAATCCGGTAAATGTAGTATTCTTAACTTGTTCTATATTACTTAATAACCTATTGTCTATATAGCTTTAATTTATAGCTGTCAGTTTAACATTGGCATGTCTGGCAAAGAAAATTAAACTTTAAGAGTTTTATAAACTGTTTCTAGGTTGCTAAAGAATTTATTTTTCTACTATATATGGTATAGACAAAGCTCAAAACTATGTACAGGAAAAAAAGCCTGACTATTTCTTTTAGAAGTAGGCTGAAAAAAGAATTTTCAGAACTGTTCTTGTCTTCAGTTCATTTGGTCATGACTTTGCTATTGTAATATGTGAATCCCAGTTTATTTAAGCTATTCTCTTTTATACTATGTTAATTTAACTTTCATGTACATTTAGTACCATTTTTGTTATTAAAACTAGCATTTACCATTTTCCACATTAACTACCTTACACCTTCCCCAAAACTTCTCTCTGCTTTTCTATGCATTCTATAATTGATTTGAAAACCTTCATAGGGGTCATTTAAAATTCTACATTTGGTTCAGTTAACCTGTAGGTTACAGTTAATTGAAAATTAAAGTACAGTTTAAAGCTCAGTCTGTTACACTGAATTGATTGCGTTTGTTTTTGCCAAGGATTTAGATATGTTTTTAAATATTAGAAAAATAATTCTAAGAACAGAATAATATAATTAAACTTTTTTTCTGGTGAGTTACTGGAAGGTTTCACTGTTTAGGAACATATTATATATGAGACTTAAAGGGTGAAAAGAATATTAGATAGTCTCATAATTATGGGTAAATATTAAGGCATTATATTTTACAATTTTAAATAAAATTCCATCTACACACATGTTGCCATTGTTTCATTTAAGCTTCAGTGCTTATAGTTATTACAGTATTGTACTTAACAGTGTCTAGATTAGCAATATAAAGAAGCATAGTGGTACGTCTTTTCAAATTTTTAGTAGATTTATTGGAAGACAAATTCTATTCAACAGACACTAGGATATACAATTAATTTTAGAACAAAATAATAGACATAATACATTTCCATTTGAAATGTTATTTGTTTAGTAGTGGTTTTTTTCCCCCTAAAATTTACTATCTGTATAGTGGAGGTAACAGCAATCTAACTTAGCCAAAAAGCAGCTTTTATTTTCCATAACTGTGTGTAAATAATATAGACCTTTTTTTTTTTGAGGTACTGGAATTTAATTTCTAATATCTCTTAGATATCATCAGAAGGGAACAATTGGAATAAGAATTTAGGCCTTAGCTTCCATGGTGATTTTTAGTTTTTTATACAGTAATGTGATGCTATTTGTCAACTGGATATAAATATATATATATATATAATTTTAAAAAGTCAGAAGTGCTTTGTTTCTTTGTTTATAATTAATGTAATTTTGTGCTTCACCCACAGGATGCTGCAGTAAATTAAATATCAGTGAAGCTTCTGTATAAAGAACGCTATGAATAAAACATTAAGAAGATGTGTAATTTTAAGTTATAGTTGCCTCTAATTTTACCATTTCATTGGTAAAAGCCCTTTTTTGGGGGCGTAAAATAGGAAAATAAAAATTAATTTGTCAATACAATGAAAGTTTTATTAGGGAGGTATATTATTGAGCTTTTACTATACCATGAGAGGAGATCCAAAGTTCATTTTGGATGTATACATACTGATGGAGATTTCACTTTTTAAATGTTCAGAAGATAGATTGCTCAGATTTCTGACTCAGCTGTTAGGTACATGGACCTGAATTTTGAGCTGTGGCTGGACATTCTGTTGAGCCACTGGAAATATTTTGAAGCCTATTCTAGTTTATTAGCAGAGCAGCTGACACTGAAGAATATACTTTTGTTTTCTCTCATAGATTATAAATATTAAGCCCAGCTTTATGGATGTATGTTCTCAGATTCTGTGGATCTGGTAAAGTTTGTTTCACTTTAGTCTTTGTGTTTATCTTGAATTCAGTCATTTTAATGAATTCAATTTTTAGGCTGAACAATTTCTGATCTGTGTCAATGCCTTATAGGTCTTGTTTAATTTTTTATTGTATTTGAACTCTTGGAATTCTGAGCAGCCTCTTCAATTTATCAAACATCTGGAAATAAAATTTTCTAAGATTTAATAGGGGAAGGAATTACTCTTCAAAATCGATTTCTTATGGTAACATCTGTGTGTAGTTGAGCAAACTGTACAGGCTTTAATATCTCATGCCTATATCCAGCCACTAGATATCCAGGTACCATGAACTATTTAAAGTAGTTAAAATCTAATTAATGAACTTTGGGCAAAACATTCACTGTTCAGTTGAACCTTACCATCCTTCGAGTGTGATTCCATTTATCCCCCCACCCCTGTATTAGTTTTATTTCTTTGTGGGTAGGTGGGTCTATGTGGGGGGATCCACAGTTCTCATATCATTTAAATATTGAAGTATTTAATAATAGCCTTACAGACATCTTTCAGGCAATAGGAATGATTTTGAAAAGCAATCAATGGTAGTCAAAGTTAACATTTTGATCATTACTATGTTAATACATAAAATTATAAACCTTAATGCAGTGCTAGCAGTTCGGGTTTAGTCATTTCACAGTCTAAGACTTGTAATACACACACTCTAAGTAATTGTCATGGAATTTGTAGAAATAACGTTTGTATATTCCCACAGTATAGATTTTCTATTCAGTTTTATTTGCCTCATGGTAAAAATTATTAACAATTTAATAATGGCTCTCCTGTTGTGAAAGTTTGCCTGATTTTTAGGTAAGATTCTATTAGTCTTGTGACCTATATTTTTGAGATTTATTTCTATTCTGTATTAAATCTTCAATACAAGTGATGTAGGCTTAACAATTGACCTATTTATTCATTGCTTCACTAAACCATCCAAGTTACTTGTAATTAGGTATCTGTACTCACAAGATCATTTTCTTGTGACCTTTAACTGAGTGTTTTGTCCTAATCATTTAATACGTTTTAGATGCTTGCCAGTTTTTAAAAGATCTTACTCATTTTAAATTTGGAGCTCTTGGTTTTCTTTCCCTTTTCTCTAGATTTTTGGTATTTCATTTTATCCAAATGTCTTTGTAGTTGTTCAGTAAAGCCACCTTATATTTAATACCCTAAAATAAGTAAAATTAGAAGCAATCCATACTATCCTTGCTGTTATTATTTGTGTAGGACTTAGGATATTTTAAATGTGTAGGTGAAAAGATTTTAAACATAACAAAAACTCAAGCTGTCTGAGAGAACATAACTTTTAGATACCCTCTCAAATTTACTTCTTGGAAATTTCATTTTCAGGTTTTTCATCTTTGTTCGTGCTCAGAGGTATAGTTGCTAAATGTTTTTGGTTTATAGAGAGAAACCATTACCAGTGATGACTTTTTCAAATACAAACTAAAATGCTTTATCCAGTTTTTTAGTTACAAAATGATGGTTGTCGGGCACCAATCTGGCTCAGTCAGTGAAGCATGCAATTCTTGATTTCGGGTTGTAAGTTCAAGCCCCACATTAGGTGTAGAAATTACTTAATAAATTTTTTTTAATGGAAGTCATAAGTTACTTAAAAATCCATTTAAATAATTATTTTCATGGTGTAGATTAAGGTGAGCAAACTTTTTCTGTCAAAGAGCAGACCATCTGATTATTAGATTTAGCAGGCCATATGATCTCAGTTCTATTGTTGTAGTGCAAAAAGAGCCATAAACAATACAGAAATAAAGGAATATGACTGTGTTCCAGTAAAACTGTCTTCAAAAAAGATGAAGCAGGGCGCCTGGGTGGCTCAGTGGGTTAAAGCCTCTGCCTTCGGCTCAGGTCATGATCTCAGGGTCCTGGGATCCAGGCCCACATCGGGCTCCCTGCTCAGCGGGGAGCCTGCTTCCTCCTCTCTCTCTGCCTGCCTCTCTGCCTACTTGTGATCTGATCGCTCGCTCTCTGTGTCAAATAAATAAAATATTTAAAAAAAAAAGGCCAAATCTTCTTAAAAAAAAAAAAAGATGAAGCGGACTGAAATTGTCCCACTGTCCCACAGACCAGATGATCCCTGGCATAAATTGTTAGTAAAATTCAATCTTCCAAATTTCCAATTATGTGCAATGATTTATGATAGATTAACTCCAAGTAATACAGTCAAAGTAATTTTTTTACAGAGGGTGGTGATAATTGTCCTCTGTTTTAGCACCCATTTTTCCCAAAGGGAATTTATCTTTTTTAGTTGTAATAAAGTAAATGAGCTATGTTGATAGTTCTTTAAAAGATCATAAGTTATTAAAGCATTACATCCAGTGTTGAAGACTGGTAATATAATTGTATATATCAGAATTAAATTACTTCCACAGTTTCACTTTGTTTGGTACAGACTATGAACAGGGGAGGGGCAGAGGGAGAGAGAATTTCAAGCAGGTTCCATGCCCAGTGCAGAACTCAATGCAAGGCTCAGTCCCATGACTCAGATTGTGAGCCGAAATGGAGTTGAATGTTTAAGCGACTGAACCACCCAGGCATGCCCCGCCTTCTGTTCTTAAAGATGACTTGAAGTAATAAATATTTTTTAAAGATTTATTTATTTTTAGAGAGCATGAGCAGTGAGAGTGGCAGAGGGAGAAGAAGAGAATCTCAAGCAGACTCCCCACTGAGCACAACCACAGGGCTCAATCCTGAGATCATGACCTAAGCTGAAATCAGAGCCCGACCACCTGAGCCAACCAGGTGCCCCTTACAGTAATATTTTTAGTGGTGGTTATTGCATCTCTACACACTATACATTAATCATGAGCATACGTTACATACTTGAGTAGATTGTGATGTTACTGAAATAATATTTTTAAAATACTAGCCAAAATAACAAAATCATGTCCATAATGGATCTGGAAGTATGTGACCACTATTTGATGGATGATCTCTTCAAAATGTAAGTTTCTGCTTCTGAAATCTTTTGGCTATTTTTAGTCTACTTAAGTGCCATATGAGGTGTAAAAGATTCAGACAAATTCAAGCAAGTTCCTTCAACTAAGAATAACCATAGAAGTTTTAAGAATGTGCTGGCTTTTGAGTATTCTGTTTATAGCCAAGGCTTCCAAATCTCAGAATCACTAGTGGAAACTAAGTTATCCGGAAGTCATCCAACTATAAAAATCTCTGAAGTGCAAGAATAAGAGATTTATTCCCAATTATGTGCTTATATATTCCATCTGGGGAAGATAAAATGGAGTTTTTGGAAGAAAAAGTTCATATGAGAATGGTTCATTACACAGAAAAAGCCTTGGCATTCAAATTTAAACTTTTAACGTATCAATATGTAGACTTGATAGTTAGCAATTTTATGACCATAAGTTGCAATTAACTAATCAAAACTAAAAATTTTAATGGCAAAGATCTGGGTATATTATTAAGAAAGCTTTTACTGTTATTTCTTAGAAAATTCAAGTGTTTACAGTGTCTTCTCCCTCATTAACTCTTTGTGAATAAAAAGGTTTTATCAGGGATGCCTGGGTGGCTCAGTCGGTTAAGCGGCTTGACTTCGGCTCATGTCATAATCCCAGGGGACTGGGATCAAGCCCTGCATCAGGCTCCCTGTTCGGGGAGCCTGCTTCTTCTTCCTCTGCCTGCTACTCCCCCTACTTGTGCTTTCTCGGTCAAATAAGTAAAATCTTTAAAAAAGTGGAAAAAAGGGTTCTATCAAAGAAAGAGGAAACTGATAAAAGGAACTGGAGGATACAGAGTGATTTGCATTGCAGTTTTTTTTTTTTTAAGATTTCTTATTTATTTATTTGACAGCAAGAGAGGGAATACAAGCAGGGGGAGTGGGAGAGGGAAAAAACAGGCCTCCCAGTGGGCAGGGAGACCGATTTGGGGCTCGATCTCAGGACCCTGGGATCAAGACCTGAGCCAAAAGATGCTTAACAACTGAGACACCCAGGCACCCCAGAATGCGTTCATTGTACATTTATACATTCTGAGTTTTCCAAAGTCACCATTTTAATTTTTCTATCACTTTTAATTATTTGCCTTACAAAAAGCACTGTAGAGGTTCAGTTTTTCACATGAGAGGATATAGCTCACTTCAGGTCAACAACATACCATCTAACAACCTATTAAGCAGGGTAATTTTCAAAAGCCATACTTAAAAGGTATCAATGTGATGTGGAAGGGAGGTGTACACTAGTCTCAATCCTGTAAAGGAGAGAACTACTCAAAGGTTAGTGGAAGATCACTATTTTATTTTTATTTTTTTAAGATCTTATTTATTTATTTGATAGAGATTACAAGTAGGCAGAGAGAGGAGAAAGCAGGGAGCCCGATGCAGAGCTTGATTCCAGGACCCTGAGATCATGACCTGAGCCAAAGGCAGAGGCTTTAACTCACTGAGCCACCCAGGTGCCCCACAAACTTTTACACTCTAGTTTACTTTGTAGAAGCTGGGCTTAGTCTGGGCATCTGGATTTGGCCCAGGTAAAGGGCCATGTTAGGGAAAGAAACCAGCTTTGCGTTTACTGATTGCATAGGATGGGAGTGACAAAATTGAAGGTTTGAAAGCCTTAGAAGAATAGCCAGTTTTTCTACTAAGGTATTTGTTAAATGTGGAAATTTGGGCTAAAAAGCTGAGCTGAAAATTTGAAATCCCTTGCAATCTTTCAAGGCTGAGGAAACAAAAGTCCATCCAGTTTCTCAACCAAAAGCTTTCTAGGTTTGTACTGTAGGCATATGGATGAGTTTGGGCTAAGTCTTAACCAAAAGTCTGCCTAACAGCAAAGGGGAACCCTTTTTCAAGAGGAAAAAATTGTCTTGGAGCCTCTATAGTTCTTTTATACACAGTATCCAGCATACAGTTTAAAGATTACTAGGTATGTGAAGCAACAAAGTTACATGGCAGACTGGGAAGAAATACATGATTGTATCCAAATTATCTAGATTGTGTAAAATTTTGACTTTTTAAATAGTTGTGATTTAATGTGAAAGAAAATAGGGTTGACGTGAAATAGTGAAAATTTTCATCAAGGAATGATTTTTGTTTGAAAGGACCTCTAGAACTGAAAAGTCAAATTAAGAACTTCCTAGATAAGGGACCCTTAGGTGGCTCAGTCCATTGAGCATCTGACTTGATCTTGGCTTGGGTCTTGATCTCAGGGTTGTGGGTTCAGGCCCCACATAGGGCTCCACGCTGGGTGTGGAGCCTACTTAAATACAGGGGGAAAAGAACTCCCTACATGAGGTAACAGTATGCACCAGAAAAAGAAGATTAGTGAGCCAGAAGACAAGATTTTCACTGGATAATATCAATCAGGATATGTTCAAAATGTCTGACATGTAATTTGGAGTTGGAGGAGAGAGTGATTAGAGCAGAAACAACACTTGAGGTCATGGCTAGAAAGCAGTTTTGCAAAATTGTTGAAAACCCACAGATTAAAGTTCAGCCATTACCAGTCAAGCAGAACTAAATGTTTGAAACTATCCCTAGGTACCCATGCCAAAGTGGTGAAAATCCAAGATGGGCCTTATTTTTAAAGCAGCTAAAGAAAAGATAATTACCTTTGGTGGATCATCAATAAGACTGACAGTTGATATCAATAGAAATGATCAAGGACAGAAGATAATGGAATGACGTCTTTAAAATCCCAGCAGTATGGGGAGGAGGGGGAGTAGTATCTGCCAAAGAAAACGTCCTTGTGGAATAAATACAGCTCTAGACAAAAGGTAAGGTACATCATCACCAGTAGGCCTTTAATAAATAAAAGCCAAGGAAAGCAGAAGTAGTCCTCAGGGAGTTTACTATTGTCATTAAGATTTCCAACTATAGTACTTGAGAGACTGATCCACGAATCAAGTTCCCTCTAAAACCTAGGTTTTAGTGTCTCAGGTGAAAACAAGTAGAGCCTGGGAACTCAGTCTTGAGGTTAACCCAGCTCTTTTAGCAACTCTGATTGGAACTTAAAGACAGTCCAACCTCTTTAAGCCTCCTGTTGAAAATAAAGGTGAGGATGTAGGCCAAGATAAAGTAGGAGAGACCTTGCCCCCCAATAAGTACTTAGGTTCCTTTGAAAAATTCATATATAAGAATTACATGTGTACAGAATGTGAGCATTTCATTCAGAAGCCATTTGAACATCAGACCATTCGTACTGGAAAGAAACACGGGAACTGGGAGATTCAAGTCACAGAATGGTTGAATATTTGCAACTATTCAAAACAAAAATATTACACATGCATTAAAAATGTAGAGGCATTTACCAAAAGATGACATATCTTTGAACACTGTAATGCTCACACTGAAGAGAAAACCATGAATGTACTGAAATTTGGAAAGGTCTTCACCTGTTAAGTCTTCTTTGCACTTCAGAAAATTCATACTGGCAAGAAGCCATTTGAATGCAATGACTGTGGAAAAGCCTTCACCCAGAAGTTAGAACTCTGTGTACATCAGAGTTTCATACTGGAGAGAGACTATATTATGTACTGAGTTTGGCAAGTCCATCAACCTCAAGTCAAACTGGCTTACTGAATGATAGCTCCTAAGATGGCCCCTGGGGCCCTGGCGTCTGGTGCTCACATCTTTGTCTGATCCCGTACATTCTACCAAGATTGGTCCTGTGTGACCAATAGTAAACAGCAGAAGTGATAATGTGTTATATCAAAGAATAGATTATATAAAGGACTATGGTTTCCCCTCTTGGGCATCCCCTCTGTATGATGAATGAGCTTGGAAGCTGATTCTTCTGCCCCCAGCTGACACCTTGAGTGAAATCTCACAAGTTAACCAGAACTAGATCTATGAAACTAAGCTTCACCCAGATTCTTGTCCCTCAGGAGTGTAAGTGTTTTAAGCTGCTGTGTTTTGGGGGTAATTTACACTGCAAAAGATTAATACAGTTGCACATAGAGGTTCATATGGTGGAGATATTTTACAAATGCATGGTGTGTTTTCTTCATTTCTAAGCCACAATGCCAAGTGTATCAGAAAATTCACACTGAGTGAAACCATATATATGAAGTAAATAGGAAAACACTAAGTGCTCGAGTAAATTTCATTATCAGAAAACTGGAGTGGTGGGCGCCTAGGTGGCTCAGTGGGTGCCTTCAGCTCGGGTCATAATCCCAGGGTCCTGGGATCAAGGCCCGCATTGGGGTCCCTGCTCAGCCGGGAGCCTGCTTCCTCCTCTCTCTCTGCCTGCCTCTCAGCCTACTTGTGATCTCTCTCTCTCTCTCTCTGTCAAATTAAAAAAAAAAAAAAAACGGGAGTGGAAAAACTGTTTTTACAAAATAAGAGCACCTTCGTGGAGAAATCTTGTTTTAAATACATGTCAGAGAATGTACTGACTATATAGTAACTTCTCTAGAAAGTACCACAGCAGAATCAGCAGACTGACAAAGGAGAAAAGGTGTATGTATATGTGTGTGTGTAAGGGCCTTCCCCAACAGATTGATAGGACAATAGTACCTGAGTCACTTGGTGCATTAACTGTGGGAGAGGCCTTGGCATGACTTTGCAGTATATATCAAAATTCATAAGTGAAAGAAAATCTATATTTAAAGTGAGAAAGCTCACAGAATTAGATGAAATTGCACTTATAGATTTTATGCAGCTCAGAAATTATATAAATATATTTCTGAGAAAAATTCTGAGGAGAACATCTAAGAATGTGTTAAGGAAAGGGCATCTTACTGCACTTTTCTTAATAATTCATAGGAAAAACTTGCCAGTTTGAAATATTAGGATGTGGACTGGCAAACTTTATAAAGGGTCAGATTGTAAATAGTATATTTTTTTATTGAAATATAGTTGATAAACAGTGTTATATTAGGAGATTGTAAATATTTTATGCTTTGCAGCCAAGAAGGCCAAAAGCAAGGATATTCTGTAGACACTTAGGAAAAACAAATGTCTGTAAATTTTTATTGACAAAAATTTTAAATGTCATTATGTTATAAATTAACCATTTCCAACTAAAGGTTATGTGGAAATTCCACAATCACATGGTTAAATAAATTTTAAAATAAATTTCCTTTGCAAGTCCATCAAGCTCCCAAGACTGCTAGACTATTAGTGTGAGCTTGGAAAGTATATCTAATACAAATTTGGAATTGAAATTTTTTTTTCATTTTAATTTCTGATAGTACAGAAAATGTATAAAGCATCTTGAGATTTGCTTGTGATTCAGACAATATTATCATGCAATGAGCACTGCAGCATAGATTTTGCATGTTATCTACTTTGCCTTATGATTTTTAGGTTGAATTCATTGAGAAACATCAAGTCAGCGACAAGCTAATTTTGAAAACAATTCAGTGTTCAGTAATGGTGATTGGGGTAGGTCCTCTCATTCAGAAAAATTTCAAGTCCTGGCCCTGACCTCAAAAAATTAAAATCAAACTATATCAGTGCTAAGATATTGAATTGCTGTGTGGAAGGGCAAATCAGGACATGTGGCTGCTTCTGACAAATTCATGAAATTACAATGGGTACATGTGTAAACATTGATGAAGTCTACCATTGATACTGCTAGTTTAGTAACACATGATAGGTTCAAATATTTTCCATAAAGGACCTGTTGTTAAATAATATCGTGAATAACCACAAACTTGAAGCCTTAAGGTTGCAAAATCTTGATGAATTTGTCTAACAAATCTTTCTGTTGTACACCTATATTTTAGTACCACCACCAATTGTAGGAACAGATTCTATTTAAGGTTGTATTGGACATTTTCTCAGCTTTCTTTGGTTGTTTCATAAAACATCAGTAGAGGTTGTTTAATCAGTTCAAACTCAGCCTTGACTGAGTAGAGATAGTAACTAAGCAGTACTGGTAAGATATGTGACTCAAAGAAAACCACTTGAAATTATTTGTATTGTTTTTAAATGAATGTTACCTAGTGTTCTAAACTAAGCAATTGTTCTCACCAAAAAGCTAGTCGTCTTCAACAAGTTTCCTCTGCACACATTTCTTTGTCTACTGTAAACATGATTTCATTAACTCACTGCATATAGTTATTTCTAGTCTCTTCAAGAAAATCAAAGAGGAGCATTGTGCCATCTAATTCTGTAATCCCAATGTTACCCTGATACCAAAACTAAAAAAGAATATTAGAAGAAAGCTACAGACCAATATATCTCCTGAATATAGATTTTTAAAAAATCCTTACCAACAATTTAGCAAGTTGAAACTAACAATATACAAAAAAAGATAATATGCTATGACCAAAAATGCAATGGTTTACCATTTGAAAATGAATTATAAAATGACATCAGTGAAATTGGTACAGTAGATAACTCAAAGGGCCATCCCTCCAAAAAAGAAAGTTAAATCAAGCATTTTATGTGAACGTAACACATGAAATTTGAAAGGAGCAAAATTTAGTTATACAAGTTTATTTTTTTACCACAGTTCCCACCCTTCTTATGCTATATTTGCCTTACAGAAAGCAGAATCCTATATAGTTAGAATGTAAGTGGCATAAAACAACAAGAAGGCATTTCCATTTATAGTAATGCCAGGTAATATCATGTGGACCAATCCTCCAGCTTAGGACACCTAGGGAAAAAATGGACAAATTTGTTTCAAAACATCAGTATGAAGGCCATCAAAAAAACTAACAAGATCAGGGTTCCTGGCTGGCTCAGTAGAGTGTGCAACTCTGGATCTTCAGGGTTATGAGTTCAAGCCCCACATTAGTTGTAGAGATTACTTGAAAGAAAGAAAAAAAAAAGAAAAAGGAAGGAAGGAAGAAAAGAGAAAGAAAAAGGAGAAGAAAGAAAAAAGCAAAGAAAGAAAAGGAAGAAAGAAAGAAAAGCTAACAAGTTACTGAATGATTACAGTCAGCAATAGGGGTGAAAAAAGGGCAACATAGATAAACCTGCTTTTGGCTTCCAATTTAAGTAACGGAGAATTTGAATAATGCTTCTGATGGCCTTCCGTAGTTAAAAGTGGACAGGAATTAGATTTCAAGGCCTCATAGTGTTTCTACAGTTTTGCAAATTTGAAGTCCTACACAAAATAGCAAGATGTGTACAGACAGCATGAATTAAAACTAACAACACAGACTATATGCTAAGCCCAAAGAAATAAATGTCAAGATGGAGAATTTTACCAGATGACTACAAAAGAAGTGAAAAGTACCAAGTAAAAGTTAAAGAATCAAGAAATCTTTTAGCTGAATTTAAGGACTCAAAGGATTGGCTTATAGCAGATTAGACACAGCTGAAAATTAAAATTAAAAGTGGTTAATAGAAAATAGAATAAAAGATTGAGAACAAAAAGTATATAGTGAGAGGAAAGTCTTGTCATAAATTTAATTGAACTTTCCAGAAAGAGCAGAGAGAGAAAGAAGCAATATATGACTAGATAATAGCTGAGATCATTCCACAACTATCAAGACCACGAACAACTGATTCAAGGGCTGTGAATCAACAGAAAGCAGGAAAATGCATAATGAAGCAGATCAAAATAAAACTAAAATTAGACTGAAAATTAGACAAAAGCAACAAAAGAAAAAGTATCGAAAGAGTACCACTTAGACTACAAACTGCTTTCTTGATCCAAGTATTAGGAGCCAAACAACATGAAATGTCTTCCTAAAATTCAGTAGAAGAAAAAAAATAGCCTTTAAGAATAAAAGTAAAAGACATTTTCAAATGAAGTAGAAAATGCTCATAAAATGAAATACTGAAGACTGTTTCTCAGGCAGAATGAAACTATTCCCAGATGGAATGTTAACATGTAGGCAAGAACGAAAAGCAACAACAATGGTAAATATGTGGGTAAATCTAATGTTAATGGTAAGTAAAAAGTGTAACATTGAAGCCAGTAGAAAGGGGGAGAATGGAATAATAAATGCTTAAAAAGAGAAAAGGAAATAGACAAACAGGACAAAAATATATAACGGTACATTTAGATCCAAACATACTAAGTACATTGAGTGAAAATTTAATGTTCTAAATAAGTGATTATGGGAAGTCAGACTGGATTCAGAAAATGAAAAAAAAAATCACATTTACGAGAGCCACACCAAAAATCATAAGGATACAGAAAGATTAAAAAGAAAAAGATAGTATTATAAACAAGTGAATGCCAATATATTTGAAACTTTGAGTGAAATAGAAAAGTTCCCCCAAAGCACAACATATTAAAACTTACAAGAGTAGGAATTACTACTAGTTTGATATCTACTAAAATGAATTTATAACTTCAAAGTTTACATGCATTCATTCATAGGCCCATATAGCTTTGCTGGTGAATTTTACTAAAGGAAGAAATAGCACACATGTTTTATAATGTCTTTAGTAGAATTGAAAAAGAGGAAACACTTGAATTGATTTTATGAGGCTAACATTATCTTGATAAGTAAATTCAACGATGACATAATTATAGGGCACAATCATATATATAAGTGAAAAATCGAGTATATTTAGCAAGATGTTAAAAGGAAAATACAGAGTTGATTTAACTTTCAAAAATCAATCACTGTAATGTGCATTTATAGAATAAGAGAAAAAGTATATGACTGTGTCACTAGATAAGTGTAAAGCACTTTATAAAAAAGATATATCATGCAAATACTAACAGCTGATGTTGCCATACTATTGTCAGACAGTAAAATGTAAGGTAAAAAGCATAGAGCTAGAGAACACTTAATAATGGTAAAGGTTTAATTCAGCAGGAGGAGATAGTAATTATAAATTTGTAAGCACTGAGTAGCATACCATTAAAGCAAATAAAGCCAAAACAAATGTTAGAAACACAAGGAGAGCTAGATCTCCACTATTTGAGTAGGAGAGTAGTAACACATGGGACAAGTAAATTAAAAAATAACAGTAAAAGTATCAAAGATTCAACATGATAAGAAAACATGTAGAGACTGCACCCAATAACTGTAGCTAATTACATGAAACTACTCCAAATTTGAATATATGCTGAACCACAAAGGAAATCTCAAATTTCAAAGGATTAAAATCATATGGAGTTTATTATCTGGTTATTAAAATTAAGATAAAAGTTAACTGCAAGATAAAATCCCTGAATGTTTGGAAATTAAGCATATACTTGTTTTAAAAAAGTTCATGGGTAAAAAAGGATATAAAAAATGGAAATATTTTGAACTAAAAGATAATGAAAACATCAAATCTTGTGATATGTTGAATTGTGGAGATCTATGGATTTGCACACATATAAGGAGAATTCATAGCTTTGAATTCATAAATTAGGAAGCCTAAATTATCAGCAGGGAGAAAAAGTAAAAACTAATGGAACAGAAAATGAATGTACAGAGTAAATCTTAAAGAAGATATGAGTTATGAGAAGGTATGAGGAGAAATAAGCAGTTGCCTATATTTTTAGAAAGGCCCCTATGACAGAATGTAGAGTTTATGGAATTCCCCAGTAAGAGAATTACAACATAGACTCAGGGTTTGGGAGCAATCCACACCATCTCCTATAGAGAATTATATATCATTCACAAAGTTCTTTGCATGCTTCTACACACTGAGAAAGAGCATGACCATAGCTATCAAGTAACCATGTGCCCAGAACCATCTAAGATAAGGTAGGTTCTGTCAGATATGTCAGGTCATAAAGTGAGGATGGACTCAGCAGCAATCTACCATAAGATAGAAGAGATACCTCTGTGATTGGGCATAGTGCCAGAGGACCCAATTAAGTTGCACAAACAAGTAGTCCTGATCCCTATCTCATCAACTACCATTGCCTTAGTGCCTCTTTCTCAGTTAAAAATCGGGTCCATATGGCAGCCATGGAAGTACACTGCTCAAATCTTTCAAGAATTGCCTCTAGGATGGCAGTCAGTTGATCATTCTCAGCTGCTACACTCCCAGAATTCACTACAACATTTAAACCCAAGACATACTATTCATGGGCACTTAGAGCCAATAATCAAGTAGTGGATGGGCATGGACAGATATTAGGAGCTAGACATTTCTGTATTCACCAAGAAAGACCCTGTGGCCTTGCATTTTACAAGAATCAGGAATGTGTGTGTGTGTGTGTGTGTGTGTGTGTGTGTGTGTGTGTTTAAGATTTTACTTAGAAAGTGAGCTGGGAGTACAGAGTGGGAGGGAGAAGGAGAAAAAAATCTAAAGCTGACTCTGCTAAGGGCTTCAGATCCCAAGACCAACTGTGAGATCATGACTGGAGCTGAAATCAAGACTCAGAGGACCAACTGACTGAGCCACCCAGGAGCCTCATGACTGTCAGGAATGTTTTTATGAGAGGGACACCAGTATCACAGGGAGTTTATTGGTTGTTCTTATCTACAAGCTGGGAATGATAGTAGGAAAGGTGGTCACAGAACTGAGCTCATTCATAGCAACAGGAATAATGGCATCTCAAAGCATGTAGCACACTCAACTGCCAGAAGCCACAGAACCGTACTTACCATAATAACCTGTAAGGTTGGAGAGATAGCCATGAAGGCTTAACCAGGAAATTGATAACAGAACATGGCAACCCTCTCAGCAAAAGAGATGAACATCAGTGATGGTGCTACTTAACATCTAAAATATTCTTAACAAGTGTGGAGAAGCAAGAGGCCAAGGGCAACCTCTCCAATAAAAGTTAAAAATCCCTTGTTTAGTTCCCTGAACTGAGCCAGTGTTCAGACCCAGAACCAACTGACTAAAAGGTGAACAGATCTCTAGGAGAAAAGACCCTACAATATCCCAGCAAGTATATATTAGATCTCCCTTGTAATTTCCCCAAATGGCTTAGGCTATTTAGGTAGGCGATTGGATTGTACACCTATCAATTGATTGTCCACCTATCAATCAATCGATTGATTGAAAATTGGGGATCTTAAATTTTGAGGAATATTAGACACAAGGTCTGAGTTGATGTTTGCTGCCTAAAAACCCCTTTGTTAGGATGGGGGCCATATGAGGGCCAAGTAACAAGAGGAACTCTGTCCGAAGCCCAGCTTATAGTGCGCCCACTGTTTCAATAGACCCCCACAGTGGTTATTTGATCCTAAGTGTGTAATTGGGATTGGCATACTTGGTGTTTGGACTAACCCTCAATGTAGTCCTTGGCCTGTGAAGTGTTACAATAGTGAGAAAGCCAAGATATGATCCTATCTTCAACCTTTAGCCAAGATATTAAAGAAAATACATTATCTCATCCCAGAAATGGAAGTGGCAGAGATTAGTGCCTCCCTTAAAAATGCAAAGTGTGGTAATCTCTACCAAATCTCTATTTAATTCACTAGTCTGGCTCCTGAAAAAACAAAGTGGATCCTGAAGAATGACTGTAGACTTACTAAGCTCAACCAAATAGTAGCCCTAATAACAGCTGTTATGTTAGACATGATATCATTGTAGAGCATGTTAGTAAGGCTTGTGATACACATTATGTGGACATTGATTTGGCAAGAATGAGAATATATCCAATTAGGAAAGAGAATCAGAAACATTTTGCATTCATGTACAGCAGACAATATTCATTTACAGTTTAACCTTAAAATGATGTCAATTAACATCTGTTATAATGCATTTTGAAGAGATTTGAGTGTCTGGACATCCTATGGAACATCACTTTGTTCCATTCTATTGATGTTATACTGCTCAGGCAGGTTGACTGAAAGATAGCTAGAATGCTGCAGTCCCTGATAAGATAATATACTCCAGAGGAAAGAGATAAACCCAATAAGGATCAGGGAACTCTCACTTCAGTAGAGTTTTTAGGAGTCCAGTGATCAGGCTGGATATTTCCTGCAAAATAAGAGAAATTCGTGGCATCTTGCATCCCATGCTACAAATAAGGAAGCACAGCACCTGGTAGGCTTCATGCTCTGAAGGCAACACATTCTACACCAGAGTTTCTCAATTTTGTCACTACTGGACCAAATAATTCTTTGGGAGTTGTCCTGTGCATTGCAGGATGTTTAGCAGTATTCCTGGCCTCTACCTAAATTGATGCCAATAGTACTCCTTCTACTCTAGTCATGAAAATAAAAAATGGTTTCAAACTGCCAAATGTCCCCTGGGGAGCAAAATCATTCCTGGTCTAGAACCATTGTTATATATCTAGAAATTCTGCTCTGACCCACATACCAAATGACAGGGAAAACTGCCAGATTTCAGAGTGGTCCAAATAGCAAAGAGTTCCATTGAAGGTATAGGCTTCGGTATATCCAGCTCTGCTACTTGGGCCTTACTATCCAGCAGACCCTATGGCATTGGAGGTATCAATAGTGGGAAAGATATACTAATGTAGGGTTTTATAGGAAGTCTTAAGGGGATGATTAGAATTCAGGTCCTTGGAGTTCTGGAGCAAAGCCATGCCATCTAGAATATAAATTACTGTATCTTTTGAAAAATAGCTCCCGGCATGTTCCTGGGCCCTGGTTGAGAAAGGAATAATCAACCATGGACACCAAGTGGCCATGCACCTGGGAGTGCCCATAATGAGTGAGTTCTGTCAGATCCTTAATTCATAAAGATGGTCAGGCCCAGCAGCTATCTACTGTAAGAGAGAAATACTATATTTGGGATCATACCTGAGCAGCTAGAAAGCACAAGTAAGCTTTTAAGCAAGTAGTTCAGATCCTTATATTACCCACCTCAGCTCACACCTATGGCTGAATAGGGGCCTCCTATGACCAGAAGAAGGAGAAAGCAAAAAACAAAACAAAAAAAACCCAAGCTTGGTTTATAAATGGGATATTTCAGTAACAGGGTACAAATTAATAATAGATGCAGGTACGTTATAACCACTCTTAGGAGTGGTATTAAAAGGCAGTAGTATAAGAAAATGTTCCAAATGGGTGAAACTATGAGTGGTGTTTCTGGTCATTCCCTTTTTGTAGGAAAAGTAATCTAAAGTGAGAAAATCTATGGACATATAGGCAATGGTGAACAGCCCGGGAAACTGAGGGGGCCTGAAAGAGGAAGGACTAGAACATCAGAGATATGGAGGTCCAGGGTCAAGGTATATAGCTGGGATTATGGGAGTGGGTATGAAGTATGAATATTATTTATATTACATAGTATTGCCCATCAGAAAACATTAACCATGGAAGAGGAGTGAACAACCAAACAGATGAAATGACTTGGCCAGGTGACATTAGCCAGCCTTTGTCATCAGTTACCCCAGTGGTACAGTGAGCTCATGAGCAGTTGTCACTGTGGAGAGACTTGGGCACAATAGCATAGCTCCCATTTAAAGCTGACCTGGCTACTGATTCAGCTGACTCAGCTACTCTGAGTATCCAATTCATCAGCAAGAGATAGCAAGGCTGAGCCTCCAGTATGGCACTATTTCTTGAAGAGATAAATCAGTGACTTGGTAGTATATTGTACATTGGCCCCTTATGTATGTATGGCCCTCTGGAAGGGCCCAACAGTTCATTCTCACAAGAATAGACAGCAATTCCAGGTATGGGTTTGCCTTTTCCTATCCCCAGAACCTAGACAGCATCATGATCTGCGGATTTATAGAGTACCTGTTCAAGAGTCATGAAATCCCAAATAATATAGCACCCAATGCAGAGATTTACTTCACAGTAAAAAAGGTGCAGGAGTGGGTTCATGACCATGGAATTCACGAGTTCTATCTTGTTACACACAATCCAGAAGCTACTGGTCTGACAGGCTTTCTCTGCTTATTCTGGGTCCCTCTTCTTTTTCTCTTTTACAGGGTTTACCTCCATCAAATACCTTGCATTTCCAACTCTGTCTTGGTGTCTGCTTCCCCAAGACCCCAAACTAATACAGGCTCTGTAGGAGGGTCACTTATGATCAGCTGATGGAAGAGGGGGAAAAAAATCGAGGCTTTTTTCATAAGTAGATAGTCTTAGAATGTGGCTACAAACTAAGAATGGACTATAGCTTCCCCTCAGCTTCACTTGGGCATGGCCTTAACAGACAGCAATGAGAGGATATCCTCTTGGTGAGCAGAGAGATTCAGTGGTATACCTGATCATCCACTTTCACAGAAAGAAGGAACTCAGTTTGCATACATACAGACTCATGGGCATTGGCAAATGATCAGAAGGGAAAGAAGAGAGGATGATGACTGGACTTTCAGGAACAAGGATGTCTGGGGGAGAGACATTTGGATGGACTAATTGGAGTGGGCACAAGATGTAAAGATCTTTGTATTGGATGTTTATGCTCACCAGAGTGCATACACCATGGAAAAGGTGCTGAACAATCAATTAGCCAGAATGACTTGACTGGTTAATATCAGGGAGACTCATCAGCTATCCTGGCACAGCGATGCTGGCACAATGAGTATACAGTTACCAAGATGGAAGGGTGGAGGCTGTGCACAGGCCTAACAACATAAGCTCCCACTTCCCAAGTTTAATCTAACTACACCACTTCCAAAAGTCCAACCTGTCCAGATTTCCAGCAACAGAGATCAACAGTGAGTCTTCAGTACCATCTCTAACGGAGACCTATCAGCCACTTGGTGACATGTTGACTATCTTGCACCCCCGTCCACTCTGGAAGGGGAAGTGACTTACTTTGATTGGAAAAGATACATTTTCTTTTTTAAAAGTTTTTTTTTTTTAAGTTTTATTTATTTGTCAGTGAGAGAGAAAGAGAGCAAACATAAGCAGGGAGAGTGGCAGGCAGAGGGAGAAGCAGGCTCCTCATTGAGCAGTGAGCCCGATATGGGACTCAATTCCAGGATCCTGAGATCATGATCTGTGCCGAAGGCAGATGCTTAAGCGACTGAGCCACCCAGGCACTCTAGGTCACCTGTATTTAGATACCAATAGAATTCAGGCACTTGATTAATCACAGGGAACCAAGTATGGACTAATTTCTAGAAGCTGTGGAGAATTTGGGGTAGTACAATCTGTCAAACTGGATTAACTCATTAATTAATTTCATCTTCTTTGTTCTTATCCTCCTCTTGTAAACTTCCCAGCCCCTTGCTAACAGAACGTTTCAAACCTTGATGCCCGGCACTTTAATTTGTATTTCCCAGTCCAGAATGGCAACTTTCATTAAATACAAGTAAAAATTTAAAGAAGCACTGTCCAAAAGTGTTTTATAATATGGCCAAATTGGTGGTTCTACATATTAGGCAATAGTCGCTTGAGTCAGAAATGTATTTTATATTGGTAATAAAGAAACTCAGGATTTTTGTGGGAGAGCAAAGAGTGAAGAGTACTAACAAAAGTGGATAAAGAAAGAGACTCATGACTAATGCCATTGAAAGTTGTATAAATGTGCTTCATTTTGAATCTGGGCCATGTTTCAAGAGAAAGCCCTTCCAACTTTCTCTGTATTAGGCTCTAGTCTCATAAGGATGAAATGATGGCATTCTATAATCATATAATGGGGTTAAGATTAGATTAGAAACTGAATTACAACTTGGTAGAAAATAGTAAAGAAAAAGTTTAATTAAAATTAGGTTTCTATAGATAGCTATTTATAAAAGCATTTTTATGTATATTTATGATATTAAAGTCTTACCTAGTTTAACACAATGTTTGGCTGCCTTTTATTTGAAGGGCACCATAATAAACCTACAAGAGTAAGCTCCTAAATGAGTATCACTTAGTCCCTGTCCTTAAAGACCTTATTATAAAAATAGACAAGAGGAGAAATTGAGCCTCAAGCCTGATTCTCCATCCCTTTAAAGGGAATTGGAATTCATTGTTTATTTTAACAGATGAAGAGTTGATAAAATAAATGTTGTAAGAAGATTAATTTGGTAATGGAACTTTGCTGGAACTTTAGTAATCTGGGCATGGGAGTTGTCTGGGTTGAGACCATTACAAAAAACGTGCCTTCCTTCATTCCCAATAGCCCACTAGCCCCACTGCATCCATCTGGAACCTGCTATCAGCTTTTTAGGTACTTGGAGCTGCTTCCTCCTCCAGGATGTATCTTTGATGTGCAATGTCAACAAAATATGCCACCAACAGACTATTTTGCACACATGTATATAAATGTGATAAGAAAATAATGGTTTATTATTTATAATTTCTGAAGAGAGTAATTCATGAGGACAGGAGCAGTTTATTTGCTTTTTCACTGAGGATGATGTCAAGTGATATGTTTGAGGAGACAAAATTGGAGGAACTAAAATGCTTTGCCTCAGAAAAGGAGAGTGGTGAAGAGAGGCCCTGGAGAGGTAAAGGCTGCCTCAGTGGAGACCAGGAGAGAGAAGGAGACCAAGTGGCCAATGGCCTCCATGGAGCTTTCAGAGAAGAACTGGGAAGCCTGCTCAGGACTTTGTCACACCAGTAATATGCGTACTGTGAGGTAAACCGCCTTACTTATCTCCCTCATCTCTGTCACTGAGACCAATAAAAATCTCTCTCACTCACTGGCGCTTGTAGAAAGGCTGAATTTGTTTGTTTTTGTTTGTTTTATTTTGTTTGAGGGTGTAGGATGGAGACAACAAATACTTAGTCCTTTCAAAATAGAGGCTGCCATAGAGACCCTCCACAGCAATGTAGATGGGATCCTTCCTCCTCTTTCCTGTTTCTACCAAGTCTTCCTCCTCCTCCTGCAAGGCTGTCACAGCCCAGAAACATGGGGTGGGGGGTTGGGAGGTCGTCCTGAAGGAGGAAAGAGCTGGGGAGGCATCGAGGGCCAGGCCCTGAAGGGATTCCACTGCAAGCAGGATCCTCCAGCTCCTTCAGCTCTGCTGGGACAGGCCTCTCACCCTCCCTCTCCTCCTTTTTTCTCTTCCCCCTCCACCAAGATCCTTCTTTCACTGCAGGGTCACTGCTTAACCAGAGGTGTGGTATCAGAGAGCAAAGGTCCATCTCCACAACCTGGCAGGTGGAGAAGAGGAGGGAATAGATAAGTAAAGAAGGAAACATTGATATTTTATTAGGTGCTTTTACATTTACTCTTTTATAGATGAAAGTTATTATTTATATTTTACAGGTGAGGGAATAGAGGCCAAGAGGGATTTGGTGACATGGTCAATGTCATAGAGCCAGAGACTGGGCAGTTTATTCTTACTGTAAATTTTGTGCCATTCCCTCCACCCACAACTATTCTGCTGTAGGGACGAAGGAGGGACACTAAGGAAGATACTGAATCTTCATACTACAGAGCAAGAAGAAGCCTTAAAGATCCTTTACATTTTATCCTCGAGGCAGCTAAATCCAAGGATATGACTACTTTACTCAAAGTCTTCATCCGGTTTGTGGCAACCAAGTTAAGTCTCCTTTACTCCACGTTAGTAAGTATCTTACTTCATAAAATGAAAAAGGATTGCATTGTTACACACAATTCTTGGGGTGTTTAGTACTATGACTATAGTATATTACTGGTTAAAGAAGTTTTTCTAGGCTGGTTCGATAAATCTTTCTCTTACATGATGGATTCTGAGTCCTCAAAAACTGACCTACAAAATGAACACTAAGAACTGCTTATAGTGTGTTGGGTATGTGTGTAAGGTATGCCATGAGGTCTCAGATTTTAGAACCAGGAGAGAATCTTACCCTCTGCTCCTGTCCCATACCTTTCTACAAATTCACATGGGATGGCAGCTTTCATTCTCATTTTGACCAAGAGCCAGAGTAAGAAATACTTTTGACATCATGACCCACTGAGTGTGTGTACATCCACACATCCACACACAAACATTTAACACAGATGTGAAAGTTTCCTAAATATCCCTTACTGTATATAATGCTCTCTAACATTTTCTATATATTTTTTCAGTATTGACCATAACCAACTAATCATCACTGCAGTCCTCTAAAGCAGGTGATTTCATAACACAGTAATAGGTTAGAGCCAAAAATTTAAAAGAAACCCAAACTTCGATGCTGAGAAATACCATCCAAAAATTCTAGACTCTAGGGGTACCTGAGTGGCTCAGTGGGTTAAAGCCTCTGCCTTCAGCTCAGGTCATGATCTCATGGTCCTGGGATCGAGCCCCACATCAGGCTCCTTCCTCCTCCTCTCTCTCTGCCTGCCTCTCTGCCTACTTGTGATCGCTCTCTGTCTGTCAAATAAATAAATAAAATCTTAAAAAACAAACAAACAAAAAAGAAATTCTAGACTCTAAATATGGCTTGATATCAATATATAGTCAAAGATTAATTTGTTAAATATGAATGTTAGAAGTCAGTTGTTTGCATGGAAAATACATTTCCCACTGGCAGGATGTATCTTTAAAGGTATAAAGCAAGCCAGTTCACAAAAGTTTATTTTCATATATTTATACACATGAGCAAGACACTAGTAGAGCAGCATATCAGGGTGGGCAGCCACCACTTCACTGATCGCCTTATGTCTTCTTTTGTCTTCTTCCACAGCCATTTTTCAAAGAAGGACATTCTTTTTCATAATAATAACCCAGACTTTTAAAATGCTGATAAGCACCCCTGGAAAGTACGATAAGCCAAAAATGCAAAACTTCTCAAAACTGAACATTTTGGCCCAAACAAAAAGATTATGATGTTTAGAACTTCCTAAGCCACATCCTAGGAAAAGCATTTTCAATGTATATGTGTTATAGTCACTAAGAAATTATGTTTTGGGGCACCTGGGTGGCTCAGTTGGTAAGTGTCCACCTTCAGCTCAAGTCATGATCTCAGGGTCCTGGGATTGAGCCCTGAGTTGGGCTCCCTGCTCAGTGGGGAGTCTGCTTCTCCCTCTCCCTGTGTCCCTCCCCTCCCTCATGCTTACACATGTGCCCTCTCTCTCTCCTTCTCTCTCTCTCAAATAAATAAGTAAAACCAAATAAATAAATAAATAAATAAATAAATATGTTTTAGATATATACCTACAGACTCTACAATAAACACTCTGAAAAAAAAACACAAAACACTGTGCTGGGTTGAGTACATCTATAAAAAATCCCGTATTTATTTTGCAGATGAGGAAAATGAGATGCAGATATATTAAATGTAATTTTCTTAAGGTCATGCTAACTCTATGGTGGATTTAAACCCTGGTTGCTCTAACTTCAGAGCCCATGTTTTTGCACAGTTTCATCTGTTCTCAGTCATTTGATTTGTTATTGAGCAAAGGTGGTGGAAACTCTCAGTCATGTGAAGATGTCTATAATGTTAAGAGTTCTTACTGCACCAGGGAGCCTGCAAAGCTGATATTACTCCAGCTTTGATCAAGTTGGGAAAAACTCCAACTCCAAAGTTAGTGCTATATCACTGGACACTTGAATTTCTGTTGCACAAAATAATGAACAAAAATGAACAGTAAGGACATTCTTTTAATGGGAACTAATATAATTCCATACTTCATATTACCTTCCATGGTTGCTAGGGTGGTGCCCTTTTGCACCCCACTCCCACTCTATTTAAGTAATATTTAATTTGTCTTTCACTATACCATCACAGGCTTAGCATGAAATTTGAGAATTCAGACAATTCTCCCTTTTCTGGTCAGGAGGTATCCAAACAATCTTGGAAGGATGATCTAAAAGATCACCCCTGATTCGTGTAAGCCTGAATATTCTTAGTCAATTTCCACTTTACACTATTCTGTAATCATATCAGTCTGATATGACTGATATTTTCCCAAGTTTTTCTTTGCCTAAACTTTCAAATCTATCAACATTGTTATTCATATTTCTTGTCATTTTATTTCCTGCTTTATCTGTAATGTCCCCCACTCTCCATTCCAAATATGGCTTGTTTATGCCTCTTCTCTTTATGTCTTGATTAGTCTTGTCTAAAGCTTATCAATTTTATCAGTATTTTCAAAGAAATCAACTTTTTGCTTTATTGGTTCTTTTATGATGTCTTTGTCTTCTATTTCATCTTCTACCTTTAATCTCTATTATTTCTTTCTACTCTCTTTAGGCCTATTGTGTTATTTTCCTAATTTCTCCAGTTGGTTGCCTAAGTCATTCATTTTTAGTTATTCTCTTTTCTTTAATATGCATTTAAACCACAAGTTTCTCTGTGTGTAGCACATTGCCTGTACTCTACATATTTTGATATACAGAAGTATTTTAATATTTTATATAGAGAATATTTGTAGTTATGTTTTTGTATTATTTCTAATTTAATTTAATTTTTAGAGATCATAGTCTTTCTAATAACCCTAATTTAAAATTAGTTGAGATCTATTTTATGGACAGTATTAGTTTTCTATAGGCATTTGGAAAGAATGGGGGTCTCTATTTCTTGGTTATAATTCATATTCTATACTTATTTGTCCATTATACTAAACTTATGAAATTGTGATTTCAATCTTTAATACTTTTACTGATTTGGGGGGAGGATCTATTGCTCTCAATTACTAAGCTAAGTGTGTTAAAATCTTCTATACGACATGGAATTTGGCAGTGTCTGGGTATCTTAAATTTCTGTCTATTTTTACTTTACATAATTTAGAGTCCTTTATTAGGTGCATAAAAGTTCAGTGTTGTTAAATTTTCCTGGTGGATAGTGTTATCATCTTATAATGCCTTTCATCTCTGTTTATACTTTTTGCCTTAACATCTCTTTTACTTATTAATATAGAACTGCTACTTTCTTTTGGTTAACATTTACTGGTTATATCACTCTCTCTTTTTTTTTAAATCTTTTACTGTTTGTTTGTTTTTAAGATTTTCTTTTAAATAATCTTTATACCCAATGTGAGGCTTGAACTTACAACTTTGAGATCAAGAGTCACATGTTCTACCAACTGAGCCAGCCAGGCATTCCTTTAATTTTTTACTTTTAACCTTTGTGTTGAAACTTTATCTCAAACTATAGATATTTATCATGTAAATGGCATAGAGATGAATTTCTTTTTATCCTAGAGCAGCAGTTTTTGTATTTCAAGTTGGAATGTTCTACCATATTTTTTTGTAACCATTTATTTGCTTGAATTTCTTTTTATCATGTTATTTTGTGTTTTCCATTTGTCCCACTTTTTCTTTGTCTCTCTTTGTTACTTGCCTTCTTTTGGCTTTGACTGAGTTTTTTGTTTTATTTCTCCTCTTCTACTAATTGGAAAATTTTGTCTACTTCTATTTTTTCAGTGTTATTCTCAAAATGTTCACATGCTTTTTAAACAAATTCTAAAATTAACCGATGCAGTTATCCTTTTCTGGATCACCACAGGGGCTTAGAATATTTGCTTTATAACTCTGATCAGCCCCACCCCACCTATATGTTACTATTTACCAGTATTTTGTTTTTAATTTATAACCCTATAAATTAACTCCCAGTACTATTTTATGCAGTAAACATTTGGTTTTATTTACCCACATAATTACTATTTCCTTTGCTTACCATTCTTTCACTCCTCTCAGACCTTTCTGGGTTCATTTTCATTCTTCTGGAATATACTCTGTATGACTTTTTTTTTTTAAGTTTTTTTAAAATTTATTTGTCAGAGAGAGAGAGAGCACAGGCAGGGGGAGCAGCAGGTAGAGAGAGAAGCAGGCTCCCTGCTGAGCAAGGAGCCCCATGCGGGGCTCCATCCCAGAATCCTGGGATCATGACCTGAGCTGAAGGTAGACACTTAATCCACTGAGCCACTTAGGCATCCCTGTAAGACTCGTTTAGTGAGAATTCTCAGTCTTAGTTTTTCAGAAAATATCTTTATTTTTGCATTTATTATTTTTAAAAAGATTTCACTAAATATATATTCTTTTCACCATTGATTCTAAATACATCCTTGCATTATCTTTTTATGTCGTTGAATCTGAGAAATCAGCTGTCAGCCCAATAGAGGTTCCTTTGTAGATAATCTTCTCTATCTGCCCTTAACATTATTTTTGTCTTTGGTATTCTGTAGCTTTAGTATGATATGTTTAAGCATGTATTTTTTGTCATTTGTGCTGCTTTGAATTTTTTAGGTTTACTGAACATTTGCTCTAAAAGTTTTCAATCACCATGTCTTTGAATATTCTCTTCCCCCTTCTATCTAGTCTTGCCTACTTTTATGAACTGTTGTTATGGACTATGGTGTCCCACCAACATTCATATATTAAAGCCCTAGCCCCCAATATGGTTATATTTGGAAATAGGGCCTTTATAGAGGTAATTAAGGTTAAATGGAATCAAAAGGGTGAGGTCCTATTCCAATAGGACTGGTGTCCTTGTAAGAAAAGGAAAAGAAACCAGAGCTCTCTCTCTCTCTGTCTCTCGCTCTTTGCACATAAACAGAACAAAGGCAACTATATACAAACCAGGGAGAGAGACTCCACAAGAAACCAATAGCACCTTCATCTTAGATTTCTATCCTCTAGAACTTTATATAAGTTTTAATATCTGTATTCATCAGCATTCTCCAGAGAAACAGAATCAGTAAGATCTATCTACTCATCTCTCTATATATAACCAATAAGATACACTTATATCTATATCTACATTGATCAAGAGAGACAGTGAGAGAGAAAGAAGATATTTATTATGAAGAATTGACTATGGAGACTGAGAAGTTCCATAGTCTATCTGCTATCTGCAAGCTGGAGATCCAGGAAAGCTGGTGGTATAATTCTAATCTGAGTCCAAAGGCCTACGAACCAGGAGAGTCAATGGTGTAAATCCCAGTTTCAGAGCAAGAGATGATCAATGTCCCAGCTCAAAGAGGCAAGCAGGAAGGGCACAAATCCGACCCTTTTCAGCTTTTTGTTCTATTCAAGCCCTCACCTGCTTGCCTGATGCCCACACATGTGGGGAGGGCAATCTGCTTTACTGAGTGCATTGATTCAAATGCTAATCTCATCCCAAAACACCCCAAAATTACGTTTAACCTGGACATCCTGTAGCCCAGTCAAGTTGACAGATAAAATTAACCATCACAGACACATGCACACGCACGTGCACACATACACACAAACACACACAACTATCACAATATCTTTGTGCTATATTCTGTGTGATTTTTAATTCTATCATTTTAGTAATTCTCTTTTTAATTATGGACGATCTGACATTTAACACAACTATGGAATTTCTTAGTTACTCTTTTCATTTTTGGATGTTGCCTTTGATTTTTTTTTTTTCCTGGATCAAACTGATCATTTTTTAAAGTCTCTTGATGTTGTTTTTTAGTCTCTTGTTCTTTGGGCACGCTCTTCATATTCTCTTGCTTTTTAAACAATTCACTACAATCTGGCATCATTTTAAACTGTAGTATTAGTTTACCTAATGTGAATTCTGGCCTGATGGTGGATGTGTGATTAGGAAAAACCTTAAGGGAACATTTTCCCCACTGTGCTCAGAAATAAAGCTGAGACTGACATGTTTCCTAATTATCTCCCTTTATGTAGAGGGGTTTTGCCCCAAGTTTATCCTTCCATTAGAATGACACTTTTCAGAGTCTCACCTATATACCAATATCTTATTTTGATTTGCCACTTTACATAAGCCTTCAGTTTTGTGTCCTGTCTCTTGCATGTAATCAGTTAAAGCCAAAAGCTCTATACCAGGGATTGTTGGATGCTTCAGGCAGTTATCATCCCCAGTGCTCATTATCTGGAGGTAACTTTCTTGCCAGCTCAGCTCTGCATTTATGGAGACTTTTAAATAAGATTTATCCAACTTTTTCTCTCTCTCTCTCTCTCTGTGCATGTGCATGTGCGAATATATGCGATAGACTGAGACAGTTCCTTAGGGTATCTGGTTTTCATATTATCAGAAATCATATTATAAAATTGGTAGTCAATACTCTCTCATGTTTTGCTTCCAGAATATTCAGTTTAATTGTACTATCAAACTTCTCACCATAAATTCAGATCTGTGCATTAACGGTTAATCTCCAGGCATGGCTAAATACTGTCAATGAAACCCTATTTAAGTCAGTAATGTATATGACAGATTGAGTCTGAAATTAATTCTTTTATTCAAATATGTAATTCTATTATATGTCAGTTTTGTTCCAGGTGCTGTACTAGGAACTAGAGATGAAAAAAGAGAAAAGAAAAAGACTAAGACATGATCCCCAAGGTTTTCATGATCTAGAGAAGAAGACAGACCAGTAAAGAGACAATTACAGCTCACTGTTATAAGAGCTTTGAAGACAATATCTCCAGGGAATGTGAGGACCCAGAAAAGGACACCTTCCCCAGTAAAAGGGGGGAGGACTCCTAAAAAGCCAGATTTGTGCCAAAAAGTGGTTGTCTGATTAACAAAACTAGAGTTGATCAACTGACTGGGATGAGTTGTTTCTGAGGCCAAACATAAATTCTTTTTTACAGAAGCTTCTTAACTTATCCCAGCCCTGATCAGATTGCCTATAAATGCATGGGCCTAGGCAAGAGGAAGTGAATGGATCCATCAAACTTTTACCCTTACTGGAACACAAGAGCTTAGAGCAGATGTCTCCCCACTGCCTATGGTTAGAAATATATTCTGAAATGAAGGATAAAGGGTGTTTATTCTAGTAAACAGAAACCATGGCTCCTCAGTAGAACATTTAAAGGTAAATTCAATATGTTGAAAATTAAAAATAAATTATTTTGCTGTTGCCTCTGGATTCTGTACATGAACAAACTATATTCATACATTGCATACCTTTCCTGCCGGGATACCTCTCTTGGCCTCCTCTGCCTCTCAAAAAGTATACATTTTTAATTAAGACCATGTGGTATTGGCACAAAGGATAGACAAACAGGTCAACAGAACCAAAAGAGAGACCCACAATTTAAGGTCAAACATATGCACAAAGGTAGCATTAAGGTCAATAGGAAAGAATGATCTGTTTAATAAATAAAATTGAGTTGATCACGTATCTCTGTATAGTAAACAATATTTTTTTAAGATTTTATTTATTTATTTGACAGAGAGAGAGAGAGATTACAAGTAGGCAGAGAGGCACGCAGAGAGAGGACGAAGCAGGTTCCCTGCCGAGCAGAGAGCCTGATGCGGGGCTCAATCCCAGGACCCTGAAATCATGACCTGAGCCAAAGGAAGAGGCTTTAACCCACTGAGCCACCCAGGCACCTCTAGTAAACAAGCCTTGACTTCTGCCTCATGCCATACACTAAAAAATCATTTTCTGTAGAATGTATATCCAAATATGAAAAGTAAGATAATAAAGTTTCTAGACAATAATAATAATATAAGAGAATATTTTAGTGACTTTGATGCGTGGAAAATTTTCTAAAACAGGACACCAAAAGGAATCTACTACATTAAAAATAGGTATTTATGTTCATCTAAAAGATAAAATCACCATTAAGAAAAAGATAAACAGTCCAAAAGAAAGATGAGAAAGAAAAAAAAAGAAAGAAAGATGAGAAAGATTTGTGAATAGGCAGTTCGCAATATCTGTTAAAACATTATTATCCTCCTAAGTAATTATGGAAATGCAAATAAGAATCATGATGAGATACCTTTTTACAACAATCAGAGTAGCAAAAGCTTAAAAGCATGATAATATCAAGTACGTAACTCAATAGGAATTCTCATACATTGCTTGTAGTTGTATGAACTGAAATAATTACCTGGAGACCAAATTGGCTTGTAAGATTGAAGAACCTAGCACTCTATGAAATCTATGAGCTTCTGGAAACACATCTTAGAGAAAATTTCACATACATACTTATGTACATGTATTAGAGATCAATCAAATTATTTCTGTAAAGGATCAGATAGTACATATTTAGGGTCTACGAAGTATACTATGGTCTCTACTACAACTATTCAATTCTGTTTTATGTGCTTTAGAAAATACATAATTAAATGACGATTGTGATGTTATAATTAGGCTTTATTTATGGACACTGAGATTTGAATGTCATACAATTGTCGTGTATCACAAAACATTATTCTTTTTTGATATTTTCAATTATTAAAAATTGTAAAAACCATTCTTAGCTCATAGACCATTCAAAAATAGGTAGTAGTGGGGTGCCTGGCCTGGGTGACTCAGTTGGTAGACATGCAACTCTTGATCTGAGATTATGAGTTCAAGTCCCACATTAGGCATAGAGATTATTTAAAAAAAAAAAAAGAAGAGTGCTGGGCTAGTGTTGGCCCATGGGTTGTAGTCTACAATCCCTGTTCCGTAACAATGGTTTCAGCATCAAAATAATTGATATGGAGTGCCTGGGTGGCTCAGTGGGTTAAAGCCTCTGCCTTCAGCTCAGGTCATGATCTCAGCGTCCTGGGATGGAGGCCCGCGTCGGGCTCCCTGCTCAGTGGGGAGCCTGCTTCCTCCTCTCACTCTGCCTGCCTCTCTGCCTACTTGTAATCTCTCTCTCACTCTGTGTCAAATAAATAAAAAAAGAAAAAAGAAAAAAAATTGATATGATCAAAGTGTTTTTTGAGTGGGCGAATAATCAGAAAATAGTGGTATATGTAGCAAGAATACCACCCAGAAACTACACCAAGAAACTTACCCATGATGTTAACATGGGTAAACATCAGAAATATAATTTTAAACCAAAACAAAAAGTTGCAGAAGAGTAGTATAATATGATACAATTTAAACAAAGTTTTTTTTTTAAAGGTTTTATTTATTTATTTTACAGAGAGAGAGAGAGAGACAGATCACAAGTAGGGTGAGAGGCAGGCAGAGGGAGAGGGGGAAGCAGGCTCCATGCTGAGCAGGGAGCCCGATGAGGGCCTCGATCCCAGGACCCTGAGATCATGACCTGAGCTGAAGGCAGAGGCTTTACCCACTGAGCCACCCAGGCACCCTTAAACAAAGTTTTTAAACCTGCAAAAGAATGCTATATATTGTTTATGGAGATATATTTTATTTTATTTATTTTAAAACTCATGGGAATTGGAATTTGGGGAGACAGGAAGAAGAATGGCAGCTGAGAGAGGTACACAGTGGGTCGAAGAAACTGAATGGGAAGAAATCAGAGAGGGAGACAAACCATGAAAGACTCTTAACTATAAGAAACAAACTGGAGAGGAAGTGGGTGGGGGAGTGGGGTAGCTGGGTGATCGGTATTAAGGAGGGTACGATATGTGGTGAGCTCTGGGTGTTATATGTAACTGATGAATAACTGAACTCTACCTCTGAAACTAATGAGGCATTAAATATTGGCTAATTGAATTTAAATAAAAGAAAAACATTATAAAAAAAGTTTGAAGCAAACTGGGCAAATGAAGATTTTATCCATAGGTTTTCCTTAGCTTTGGCACTCATATATTTCAAATATTTCATAATTTATTATTTAAGATTTCATTAGTCTGCATATGGATATCAACATGGTGTAAAGTGCACATACTGCCTTGGGAGAAAGTTTGGAGAAGTAAAAAGACAAGAATATGACCTCAGACAACTTCTGGATCGAGTAGAAGAAGTCATATTTGATTCACAGTGTGTCATCTGTCTGAAAGCAATCTGAGAAACATACGACACTCTAAAAATCCAAGCAGGTATTCTTTTCTGTTTGTTTTCTTGAGACACACACACACACAAACACAATCTCATTTTAAACCTTTTCCACCAAAATGTCACATTTCGTGTATGTATAGAAAAGTGCATAGAACATTAACGTAGAGTTTATCATAAAGTCACACCAGCTAGCCACTACCTTGATCCAGAACACTGCCGGCTCCCAGAAAACCCCTGAGTGTTCTCTCCTCTCCAGGTATGGGAGTTACTCCATTGCTTTTTTTTCCCAAGGTAGTATTTTCAAAGTAATGTTCTTGATGAAATCTACTGTGAAAACGGCATTTTGAGTCAAAGATCTTTGGACTGCCTCTGGACTCCGGGAGAAGGGAACTGGGAAGCTCCTTCCTGCATTGTGTCCTCTGTGATGAAGGGGAAACCCAGGTTTAGGCTGTGCCTGGAACAGCAACACCAAGGCGCCCAGCTGTGACCACTCCAGCCCGTCCTGGGTGGCAGGCACTGAGTTGGGCACTGTGTATACTTATCTCACTTAATCCTCAAAACAGCCCCAAGGTCTTGGTCAAAGGGTGAAAGAGAAGGATAAAGGAAAGTTGCCCTTAATTCATAAATATTCAAGGACTATGCATTTACCTACACTTTTCCCCAGCGTAAAGTGTACAAGGCATAGCCCTATGTGACTAATTGGAATTTGCCTCTTTAATGTATTTGTGTAATAGGCATTTACTTTTGGGGCGCCTGGGTGGCTCAGTGGGTTAAAGCCTCTGCCTTCGGCTCAGGTCATCATCTCAGGGTCCTGGGATCGAGTCTCGCATTGGGCTCCCTGCTCAGCGGGGAGCCTGCTTTCCCCCTCCCTCTGCCTGCCTCTCTGTCTACTTGTGATCTCTGTTTCTCTGTCAAATAAATAAATAAAATCTTTTTTAAAAATTGGCATTACTTTATCTGTGGAGAACTTGAAAAAATAAATTTCCTTGGATCACAGCATTTTGAACACATTTAGGGCTCACTAAAATTCTTATGAGTCTTATTAAAAATGTAATATATATGTTGTATATATATTATATATATATATGGTCAGCTATACTGTACATTGCAGCTAATGGATGTTCAGCTGACAAAAAGTGGAATAGCTTGGTGGATTTATTCCTTGGGCTCCTTCTGTTTCACTGGAAAACTCATCTAACCATACATGTCACAAATAATTCAGGACAAAAGCAAAGGCTCAGCTGAATTGTGAAAACAGCCCATCTAACCTGGAAAGACTCTGTCTACCTGAAGTAAAAGGCCATCAGTCTAAGTGAATGCTCCAGAAAGACACTTCTAAAAATAAAAGCAGCAGGCCTACTGGAGAAAAGAAACATCACTAGACATTTTGACTATGGTTTTATTTCATTAAATTGCTGAGTGTCTGCTAAGTTACAAGAAGTAAAATTGAATATATGGTTTCCACGTGCCTACTTAGTTTAAGGCATTATGTGGTGGGCTCTAGGGGACTCAAAGATGAATGACAGGCCATCCACCCTAATGAAAAGGTTACGGTCTAAGGAAAGGTAAACAATAAGACATACAAAGATAACTGATTATGTGAACCATGTGTGATAGGACCTAGGGAAAGAAGCAGAGGAGAAATGAGCCAGCGAGTATCTTTCATTAGGCAGGCATATTTCATATGTCTTTTTTTTTTTCTCACCACCCTGAAATCAAGACCTGAGCTGAGGTCAAGAGTTGGATACTTAACCACCTGAGCCACACAGGGGCCCCTCATATATCATTTTTTAATCTTACAATAACACGATGAGGCTGGTATTATTTCCAGTTCAAGGAACTGGTTAAATTCAACCAAAGAACTAACCCAGGATCACACTAGTAAATGGCACAGCTGAGGTTGAAATCCAGATATGAGGCCGGGAAGCATGTGTTCCTAACAGCCTCACAGGTCTAAGAGCCATGTGATCTACAGAAAAGAGGTCCTTACTGACCATGTGCCTCAAATGAGGAAAAAGGAACCAGGAGGATGAGTTATTTTAGGATGACATCACATACCATTATACACACCATCCAAGGGTGATTTGGCATTATTTTCTTAGCCTGGAGTATAAAACACTTCAGCTGGAAGGCATTGTACAAGATGTAATCAGCAGGCATTCTCCTGTCTCTGCCATCAACTTCAAACTCTGCCTTTAAAAGATAAAATTAATTGAGTTTTATTGTTCCCGTGAGTACCAACGCGGTGGATATATTTTCATAAAATAGAAAAAAGTAAAACTCAACTTTATTGTATAAATCACAGGGGTCCAGGCGCCTGGGTGGCTCAGTGGGTTAAAGCCTCTGCTTTCAGCTCAGGTCATGATCTCAGGGTCCTGGAATCGAGGCCTGCATCGGGCTCCCTGCTGAGCAGGGAGCCTGCTTCCTCCTCTCTCTCTGCCTGCCTCTCTGCCTACTTGTGATCTCTCTTTCTCTCTCTCTCTGTGTCAAATAAATAAATAAAATCTTTACAAAAAAATCGCAGGGGTCCATTTTCACTCATTAATATTACTATTTATATAAATGATTATTTTGATTCTTAATTATTCTTTGTTCAGGTGACTATGCAGCCCCAGCTGTCTTTCTCTTTAGTTGCTTGCCTTCACTTGAATACTTCCTCCATGGTTTCTCAAGAGCTATCATCACTGTTACCATCGTTATTTTGCAAATTGAATGAACATAAATATAGGTTTTCATCATGCATAGACTCAGCTGATAATCAGAAAAGGTTTTTCTTCCATTTGAATTGTGTGGTAACGAGGGGATGCCAGAGGATTAACCCAAAAGAACAATTCAGCCCTCTCTGGTCTGATTTCAGGTCTGCAGGTAAGGTACTGTGAGGAGCACGCTGCCTCCTGTCACAGTCTCTGACTCTAAGCAGGTGAGGACTAACAATGCTTGTCACCTGTTGTTTTCCCTAAAGTGCTGAGAGGGTTTGCTAATGAAAAATAACATCATTTCTCAAAATGATATACTCCATTGTAGAAACTAGAATATAGAAAAGAGTCTTACCCACATTTTGACTTGCACAGGTCTACCTGGCTTTGCAAAAACTGGTTTTATGACAGAGATTGATCTGCCATAGTTGAAACTACTACAGTTTTAGCTTTTCATCAATGTCAGACAAAGCTAACACACGAATGGTTAGCATCTCTTTCTGTTCCTCCACTTAGGAGAGCCAAAATAACCTTTAAAAGTTCGAAAGTAACAATACTATTGTGTGGTAACAGGCTTAAACCAGTAAAATGCTGTGGGTCAACAGCACGACTCTCAAACAATTTCAAGGTACCAGATGCTAATAGACTTCTAGTGTCTGAAACTTTTACTCTCTATACCTTGCTTGATGTGATGAATGAGCAGTTGGTATATAGTCTGATTTTCATGGGTCGTTTAAAAAATTCTCAGTTACTTAGTGGTCTAACTCCTTAAATATTCAGGCCTTGAGGAGAAAGTGAGCTCCCAGTGAAATTAAGATGGTGGATCTCAACAGTGTGGTGTACTTTACTTAAATGCACAGTCCATATGCTCTATTATTTGTGTGTAATGATCTGGTGAATTGTCAGTCTGTCCTTTTTAAGAGTGCGTGAGAAATTAAAATGTACATAAATGTGCATGGATGAACTAGGGTATCATGTGCAATGGAACTGAACGTGACATGTAATTTGACATGTAAATATGTAACTCACACATGCTTTCTCAGAAATGAATAAAATGTGGCCGAATATTTCATTTTCGTTTCATTGTGTTTCATTGCATTTGTCACCACCTGAAATCACCTCATTTACTTATTTGTGTACTTTGTCATTGTCTCTTCCACACTCAAGTGAAACTCCATGAAGCAAGGGGTGTAGTGACTTGGCCACTATTGTATCCCTGGAGCCTGTAACTTTGCCTAGAACATAGTAAGTGCTTAATAAATACTTACTGCGTGAAAGAATTTAATATAAATTGAAAAATATTCAGTGCACTACTTCAGAAGTATATTTATGTATTTCTGAAATTAACTTGAATTCTCCATAGTGGCAACACCTATCAGCTTTACTAAATGCCTTGTTATTAAGTGGAATTGATATATTTGGTAAAGGAGTAGAGCTAGAGTATAAAGTTCCAGGAACCATACTACACTGGTTAGAAACAGCAAGCCCTTCAGCATGAGATTTCAGCAACAGTGCCTTTGTTACCGATGCTTTCTTCTTTTTCATTGAAGCATGCTGTCTTGTTGCAGTATAATTTATAAGGGAGATACACACACATCTCAAGTGTATACTTGATATGTTTGATAAATGCGTATACCTAGGTAACCCACACACTGATCAAGATAACAGAACTTTACATCATTCCAGGAAGTCCTTTTATATCATCTTTTAGTCAATTCCCCATTTACCTCCCTCCCCTAAGCTACTTCTGTTCTGATTTCCATCACTATTCAGTCAGCTTTGCTTATTCTTTAACTTCATATAAATGGAATAATTCAATATGTACAATTTCGTGTTTGGCTTCTTTTGTGCAGTATGCCTGTGAAATGCATCCAGGATATTGTGCTTTTTAGTAATGTGACCTTTTTTTTTAATTGCTGACTGGTATTCATTACATTAATATATCACAATTTTTCCATTTTCTTATTGATGGACATTTGGATTGTTTCCAGTTTGGAACTATTAGGAATAAAGTTGTAAATTTTCTCAGATGAATCTTTGCGGACACATGCCTTACTTTCTCCTGGATAAATATGTAGGAGTGGAATTGTTGAGTCACAGTGTAAGTGTATGTTTATCTTTGTAAGAAACTGCCAAACCATTATCTGAAAGTTATACAAGTTTACACTCCCACCAATAATATATGACTTTCAGTTGCTCCACATAATTGCCAATGTTTGGTATGGTCAATCTCTTAAATTTTAGCCATTTTAATAGGTAAGAAATAGTAATTGTGTGTTAACTACCAGTTCTCTGATGATTAATGTTATTGTACATCTTTCTATTTGCCTATTAGCCATTTATATATCCTTTTTTGTGTGTGAAGTGTCTGTTCAAGTCTTTTGCTCATATTTTATTTGGGCTTTTGTTCTCTTTATTGTCAAGGTGTAAGGATTCCTGATTTATTGGATACATATATCCTTTTCCTGATATTTGATTGTGAAATTTTCCTGAGTATTTTCTCCCAGTCTCTGGATTGTCTATTTTTTTAAAGTGTATTTTGATGAGGAATTTTTAATTTTGATGAAGTCCAGTTATTAATTTTTTAATGGCTTCTGCTTTCCGTGTTCTGTCTTTGAAATCTCTGCTAATTCCACAGCTTCAAATATGTTTTTCTGTTTTCTTTTAGAATCTCCATTTCTAATATTATTATTTTTTACATGCTTAAAAAGGAACATTCAAGTCTTACCTACCTTTTTAGGCGCTCTCAGAAATGCTAGCACTCTGTGTAACTCTACTGGGATTCTTTAATAAAAATTATTTGGCCAATTTTGCTTGATAAAACATACATTCAAATGATGAATTATTATTTATTTATTTTGTCCAATTACTTTTCAAGAACATTTTATTTTATTTCATTATTTTATTTTATCAAAGAAATGAACACTAAAGGCAATTCTGAATCATTTGTTTTAATAGAGGACAACATGAGCACAAAAGTCCTGTCTTGGGTCATTTTATTATTATTATTTTTATAGTTGTAGGTTTTCTCTCCTGTTTTTATTTTCTGACTACAACAATTGTACTGCTTTTCATGTCATTAGTAAGCGTCACTAGTCTAAAAAAAATAACCTTCAAATATTTTGGAAAATAGAAGTGAGCTGGTCTGAGACTGAATTTTTTTCCCTTCATAATCTAGGAACAGTAGTACACCTAGAGCTGACTGAAATTTTTCATCTCATGTTCTGTTGTATTGATTGCCCAAGAATTTCAAGAGAGTTCATAAAGATTTTCCTGGTTAAAGTTATAGTAGGATATCTCTAATGTTAAATCAAATCACAGAATAATAGCAGCATAATGGATTTTGATTCTGAGGATCCTGAGTTTGAATGCTGTCTCTCCCCCAATCTATTTTTATTACCCGTGTGAATTTAAGCAAGGCACATAATTCCTTTGAGGATTATTTTCCTCAGCTATAGAATGGGATAATCTCTACCTCTCAGAGCAATTTTTTCTAAGCATTTATTTATTTATTTGAGATAGATAGCATTAGCGGGGGGGAAGCAGAGGGGGAGAGAGAGAGGGATAAGCAGACTCCCCACTGAGCAGGGAGCCTGAGGCAGGGCTAGATCCCAGGATCCTAGGATCATGACCTGAGCTGAAGGCAGGTGCTTAACCATCTGAGCCATCTGGGCATCCCTCTCAGAATAACTGCAAATATTAAATGCAATCTTTTATGTTTAAAGATTGTCAAGTAACTGGTTTTCAATAAATATTACTCTCCTCACACCCTTTCTGTTTCTAATTCTTTTTTTAAATTTTGTTTTAATTTCAGTGCAGTTAACATACTGTGTTATATTCATTTCAGGTGTAAAATATAGTGACTCAACAATTTCATATATTACTCCGTGCTCATCTGGTAAAGTGTACTTTTAATCCCCTTCGCCTGTTTTACCCATCGCCCCCACTCATCTCTCATCTCTGGTAACCATCAGTTTGTTCTCTAAAGTTAAGAGTCTGTTTCTTAGTTTGCCTTTTTCTCTCTTTTTGCCCTTTTCTCTTTTGTTTTGTTTCTTAAATTTTACATATGAGTGAAATCATATAGTGTTTGCCTTTCTCTGACTGACTTATTTCACTTAGCATTATATTCTAGATTTATCCATGCTGTTGCAAATGGCAAGATTTCATTCTTTTTTATGGCTGAATAATATTCGAGTGTGTGTGTGTGTTTAAATATATCTCACATCTTTATACATTCATCTATTGATGAACACTTGAGCTGCTTCCTTAATTCGGTTATTGTAAATTATGCTGCAAAAAACATCAGAGTGCATGTATCCTTTGAATTGGTGTGTGTGTGTGTGTGTGTGTGTGTGTGTGTGTGTGTGTGTGTGTGTGTATGTGTCTTTAAATAGGCTCCACACCCAGCACTGGACCCAGTGCTGGGCCTGAACTCATGACCCTGAGATGAAGACCCAAGCCTAGAACAAGAGCTAGATGACCAACCGACTGAGCCACCCAGGCACCTCTGAATTAGTGTTTTTGTATTTTTTGGGTAAATACCTAGTAGTGCAAATACTGGATCATAGGGAAATCTATTTTTAATTTTTTGAGGAGCCTCCATACTGTCTTCAGTGACTGCACCGGTTTCCATTGCCAGCAACAGTGCATGAGGTTCCTATTTCTCCACACCCTTGCCAACACTTGCTGTTTCTTGTGTTTTTCATTTTAGCCATTCTGAGAGGTATGAGGCAGTATCTCATGATGGTTTTGATTTGCATTTCCCTGATGATGAGTGATACTGAGCATCTTTTTTTATGTCTGTTGATCATCTGCATGTTTTCTTTGGAGAAATGTTTATTCATGTCCTCTGCTCATTTTCTTTAAGATTTTATTTATTTATTTGCAGGGGGAGAGTGCACACAAGTAGGGCGAGGGGCAGAGGGAGAGGGAGAAACAGAATCCCAGCTGAGCGTGGAGCTGGACATGGGGCTCAATCCTAGGACCCTGAGATCATGACCTGAACCAAAGACAGACACTTAACTGACTGAGCCATCCGGGTACCACCTGCTCATTTTTAAGTCAGAGAATTTGTGGTTTTGTTTGTTTGTTTGTTTGTTTAGTGTTGAGTTATATAAGTTCTTTATATATTTTGGATACTAACCCTTTATTAGATATGTCATTTTCAAATATCTTTTTCTCATTCAGTAGGTTGTCTTCTAGTTTTGTTCGTTGTTCCCTTTCCTGTGTAGAAGCTTTTTATTTTGATGTAGTCCCAACAGTTTATTTTTGCTTTTGTTTCCCTTGATTCAGGAGACATATCTGGAGGATGTTGTTATGGCCAATATCAGAGAAATTACTGTGCTCTCTTTTAGGATTTTTATGGTTTCATGTCTCACATTTAGATCCTTAGTCCATTTTGTGTTTAGTTTTGTGTACAGTGTAAGAAAGTGGCCCACTTTTATTCTTTTACATGTTCCAGTTCAGTTTTCCCAATACCATTTGTTGAAGAAACTGTCTTTTTAAAAAAAGTTTTTATTTTAATTCCTGTTAGTTAACGTATGGTGTTATATTAGTTTCAGCTATACAGTGTAGTGAATCAATCGTTCCATAAATCACCTGTGCTCATCACAACACGTGCACTAGTTAATTCCCATCTCTGTTTAACCCAGCCCCCACTCTCTTCCCCTTTGGTAACTATCCGTTTGTTCTCTATAATTAAGAGTCTTTCTTGGTTTATTGCTCTCTCTCTCGCTCTCTCTCTCTTTCTCTCTCCTTTCCCCCCTTTGCTCGTTTGTTTTATTTCTTAAATTCCACATATGAGTAAAATCGTATGGCATTTGATTTTCTCTGACTGACTTATTTTCCTTAGATTATATTTTCTAGCTCTATCCATGTCATTGTAAATGAGACTTTTTCTCATTATATATTCTTTGTTAGGCCTCCTTTGTTGAAGATTAATTGACCATATAGTAATTATGGGTTTATTTCTACACCTTCTAGTTTATCGATTTATGTGTCTATTTTTGTGCCAGTGCCATAATGCTTTGTTTACTACAGCTTTGTAATATAACTTCAAGTCTGGCACTGCAATATCTCAGCTTTGTTTTTCTTTTTCTAAGATTGCTTTGGCTATTCAAGGTCTTCTGTGGTCCCATACAAATGTTAGAATTGTTTGTTTTAGTTCTGTTAAAAATGCCTTTGGGATTTTGGTAGGGATTGCATTAAGTCTGTAGGTTGCTTTGAGTAGTATAAACATTTAACAATATTAATTCTTCTAATCCATGAGCATGGAATGTCTGTCCAGATTTTTGTGTTGTCTTCAATTTCTATCATCAATGTTTTATAGTTTTCAGAATACAGGTCTTTTACTTCTTTAGTTAAGTTTGTTCCTAGGTATTTTATTATTTTTGATGCAATTGCAGATGGGATTGTTCTTTTAATTTCTCTTTCTGATGCTTCATTATTAGCATATAGAAATGCAGCACCTTTTATTTATTTATTTATTTGTTTGTTTACATGAAGTATACTCCAGACCCAATATGGGGCTTGAACTCATGACCCTGGGATCAACAGTCACATGCTCTATAGACTGAGCCAGCCAGGTGCCCCAGAAAAGCAATGGATTTCTGTACATTGATTTTTGTGTCCTTTCTGAATTCATTTATCAGTTCTTGTAGTTTCTTGGTGGAGTCTTTCAGGTTTTCTCTACATAGTATGTTATCTGCTACTAGTGAAAGCTTTACTTCTTCCTTACCTATTGGGATACCTTTTATTATTTTCTCTTGTCTAATTGCTGTGGCTAGGACTTACAGTACTATCGTGAATAAAAGTGGTGAGAGTGAACACCTTATCTGATTCCTGATCTTAGGGGATAAGCTCAGTTTTTCTCTGTTGAGTATGTTAGCTGTGGGTGTTTCACATAAGGCCTTTATTATATTGTGGTGTGTTCCCTCTACACCTACTTTGTTGAGGGTTTTTATCATGAATGGATGTTGTACTTTGTCAAATGCTTTTTCTGGATCTATTGAAATGATCATATGGTTTTTATCCTTTCTCTTTTTGATACGATGTATCATGTTGATTGATTTGAGACTATTGAAACTTCTGTTTCTAATTCTTGATTTATTCTTTTAAGGAAAGAATGCATATAAAGCTACACAAAATCCAGAAATTAGACTTTTCTATGTCAGCCTATAGTGTTTCAAATTGATATTTAGAATCTCTTGGAGTCTTCAGACAGATTCTTAAGGGTCAAAGGATTTTCTACAGGATTTTTAAAATAACTGTTTTTATTGGGATGATTGTCTTAAAATATTGAAGCAAATCTGACACATCGGAATAAGTTATATCCAGCTTATAACTAAGCGTTGCCATGAGATTCCAATGTGAATTTGCGTTTACATTTGCCATTTCATCTTACTGAGCTAAGGGACAATCAATGTGACAGTGTTTATAACTGGCTGATATTTGGTTGTTGTGTCCTAGTTAAATGATAGCAATGGCCAGTGCCTGCCACTATACTTATGTTGTCTATAAAGGCAAAGTTTCTATTTCCTAGTGATAATATAAATAGCATTTTCAATGACCAAGATTTTAGTTTCTTATGTTTTTAACAAATCAATACTTTGATTTCACATCATGAAAATGACATGCCACTGAGTAATGTACTATTTTTTAGAGGCTAATGGGAAATGAACAGAGGCAGACTAAATAATATAAATGATGTATTTGTACCAAGTGAAAGCCAAATGCTTTCAGGACATTCTATACAAATAAAGATTTAACGGTAATTTGAATATTCTAAATTGAAAACAGAGTGGAAGCAATAATAATAAAATCTGATTTATGATCAATTTTGAAATGGTGTAGATGAGATACTAATGGCCTCTGTGAAACTCTGCATTCTCAAGCCTCATTCATGGCAGACATAGTGCTGAGCCGGTTTGAAAAACCACAAGGCCTGTGATGCCTGTGTCAGACTTGTTTTGCTGTAGGAACCTGTCTGCCTTGTTTTGAGAGGGCATTTCTGACTATACAGATTCTCTGTTAATTCTCTTCTATCTTGCCAACAATTGTTGAAATATTAGCCAACATAGTCCCAAGCAGATATAAAATAAAAAACTATGAGAGGCCTAGTTCTGTCTTTATCTTCAACAGTCTGACTATGAGCTCAGGACTGAAGTAAAACAAACAAAAATATTAAAAAATATTTCTAAGGATTTAAAACTAACTTTGGATATTCTTTTCTAGTTTCAAATTTCAGGAAAATTTAATTATACATTTAGTGCTGATTTCAATTATATTGTTATGCTAACTCCATGCTGAAATAAATAATAGAGCTTTATAGAGTCATCAAGTAATATATTGGCATTCAAGGATTTCTCACTAGCAGAGTGGTAAGTATGAGGCCTGATTTTCTTGAACTATCTTATTTCATAGACTGTCAGCACCCATCTACTTTATACTGTGTCCTGATTTCATAGACGTTAAAATAAGGAAAAAAAATGTATGTTCCAGTTTCTGTTTAATTTGGTTGTAAACAAAGGTTGTTTTTTTTCAGAACATACTTATGTGAATTAGTATTCTCTGCAATTGTCACCACACAGAAACAGACTAAGTATAGAATTGAACCTGAGGCTACATCTTTCCCCTATCAAGCCCAACAAAGGTGATTTAGTTTCAGACAAACACATCATCTACTGCAATAAATTATTAATTTGACTTGCATGGATTTGTAGTTTTATGTTTAATTTTGTAAATTTGCTCTGGTTTTAGAGTTTATAACAGCTATAAGAATAAGGAGTTTATACCCAGTTTTATGTTTACACATATTTAAGCAACAACAACAACAAAATAGAATTTCAGCAATACTAGGGGTTTAGAGAGTATTTATTGCTTTAAAAGGGGTCAAACATAAATCACCTGAGAAATTCTGTTCTAGCTCTTTAACAGCAAATTGCTCAGTAGTGGCATGACATCTGATAATTTAAAGCCATTATAAAGATTTTTTCCCCCAAAAGATTTGATCTCTTATCAAGATTCAACTTTTTGTTCTGTATATGTAAACATTTTTTCTTTTTTTAAGAATATGAAGTGTTTAAACATGGTCATCCTGCACTGTAGCCTGACTGAAGGAGCTTACAGCTAGTAGAGCCCTCAAGTTCATGACCCTAGAACTCTGACCATCCTTGCAACTATAGATTCCTGTAACGATGTAACCATTAATAAACTAGTTGTAAGGTTTCCAAAGAGAGCAAGAACATGAAAGGGTTTTGATATATTTCTTCAAATCATACAATTGAACATCAATTTACTATTTTTTAATAGCTTTGAAATCAGAACTGGCTTATTGGAAAGACAAGCCATTAGAAGAAATACAGCAAAGCATATTTTATTTGTAACTGGGCAATTTAACTCAACAGGCATCTCATTTTTGCCTAACTTTTTTTTGAGGGGGAGAAGAACATAGTGTTTTTATTACTTTTCAAGAGCTGTGAAAGAAAAGGATTGTAATAATGAACAAAGGGAAAGATAGGTTTACCGATAATCTCTGTAGGCTGTTTCTTCTCTATTTTTTTCTCAGCAATATGAGCAATTTTCATATGGTTTCACACTACTTTCTTTTAGTACATCATAAAATTGGGTACCAAATTAAAAACTTATCAATATTACTGATTTTTCTCAGGTTTTTACTTCAAAATATTGTGCCATATTTTCAGAAAAAGGGTAGGATGACCACGGGGAGGAGAAAACAGCCTAACTCCACTTATTATATATAAATATGCCATCTGCCATATTCTTTATTAAGGATGCCATTTTAACACAACGCTGGCAAACCTATGCCCTTCGTTTTACTTCAATATATGGAGTACTGTAACCACTTCAACACCAGAGGCTTTCACCTTTGGCTGTCATTTCACAACACACAAGGCTGTGACTTGAGCAGTATGGTTTCTGCAGTAGTTAAAATCAAAATATTTAACACTAACATTCCAGTATTCCCTGCAAGTAGGTCTGTCCTGCGTGTTTGTGTCGTAACAGAGCTAGGATTAGGGTGCGGGAAAGTATAAGGAAGTAAAGAATGATTCTCCGGTTCAACTCTCATAGTGTAATTCCTCGATTCCACCTTTCAGGTCAAACAGGTGCGCCTAACCGCGTTCTTCAGTGTTCCTGCGGGTTGGAGACCGGGCTCCAAGATGACCTCGGAGGAAGACACCTGTGAAGGGCGTGGCCACCCATCCGGGCTCCTCTGCACGCCCTTCCCGGTTCCCTGCGGCGCCTGCGCAGAATGGACTCAGGCCCGAGACGTGTGCAGGTGCTGTCCCGGGTAACCTGAAGTGTGGCGTTCCGTGTTCCGAAGGGAGTGGTTAGATTGTTGGCAGGCATCTTCCGGAGGGCTGGACACTGAGCTTATTTCAACGAAGTCTTCTGGGACTGGCATAAGGCCCCTAGGTCACCGGTGAAATATCGGTGACGTTACAAACATACTGTGCTGGGAGGACCCTTGCTCAAGCCCCGCGCCCAGGTGGCACAGTTAGTGAGCCGATTCACAAGCCCTCAGAGAGACTTCAGCCGCGCCAGCCCGTGCCCTCTTCGCATACCGGCGGCCTCACGGCTCCCTCGTACCTCGCTCGCCGGGCCCTCGAGGAACCCCGCGCAGAGGATTTCGCGGTGCTCGCCACTCCCGGCATGCTCCGCAGGCCCGGCGCGACGGCCACAGAACCCACGGTCCCAGGCCCAGGTCCCGAGAACAGCCCTTTACCCAAAGTGCTCCGGGCGCGGCGCTCATTTGCATGCCCCACCCGACAGGTAAGCGGGCAGGTCAGTCGCAGTCTAGCCAGCGTAGTACCAAACGTGAGAGCCTCATGAGTGGCACCGTGCCACCGCAGTTCCCCCAATGTTCCGTGGTGACCGGGGAGGCTCTCACTTCGGTCACCCTAAGTAAGAGAAGTGAGAAGTCTCGAGCCTTATATAGGTGGTGGACGGGAGTGGAAATGTGCTCGCTTCGGCAGCACATATACTAAAATTGGAACGATACAGAGAAGATTAGCATGGCCCCTGCGCAAGGATGACACGCAAATTCGTGAAGCGTTCCATATTTTGTGCACTTCCCCAGTAAACTGCCACTCTGCAGATTAAGCACCAAAAATGGGTTTTGGAAAAGTCGTTCTGGAGGGATATAATGACTTTAGTTAAGCTATTTCCACCAGCAGGTACTTATCCCGCACACCTTCGAGGTTCTCCTGGCCTTCCAGGGAATTCTCTGTCGTTGGACGTAAGACTTGATCTCGACTGGCCGTGGCATGTTCATGGCCTCCTATCAGGTTACTATTATTAAGTTACCTAGGCAGTCCTGGTATCTGCATCCAAACGCGTGTTCTCAGTGGTTAAAATCTGGTTTTGGTTTGGACAAATAACTTTCTTCTTGGTTAAATTTTCCACGACCGAATCTGTCTGATTTAGGCAAACCAGCATTTCTGAATGCTCTTCCGATGCCAGGTGAAAACAGGCACACAAAAGCGTTCTCGGCAAGACTCGTGAAAGCAGGTGGGCTTGCCTCTTCTAGTCAGTTCGCTGAGTCCTGGAGCTCTAGAATCCGCAGGCGGCTGCCAGGACTGATCTCGTCCGGTCTAACCGCTACTCCTCGGGAAAAGTCCCTGCTTCAACGCAGCGCGCAGTGACACAGAGCGTTTACCCTCAGGTCTAAAACGCCCGAAGAATGTCACATAGTAGGCGCAAGAAATGTGCACTAATGTTGCTCTAACTTCCTTTAGCAAGGATTCATTAATTTAGCAATAATTTAGCAATTTAATACTTGAGAAGTGATTTTTTAAAGATTCACGGACCAATTCCTGTGCTACCCAACAGAGCCAATATTCTTAGCGCCCTCCTGAGTTTGTGCTGTTGAGGGAGACAAGAACTTACATTGGTCGATTTTAGAATTTTTAAATTCTATAAGGACATTTTCTCATTTCCGAGATATGTACAAACGACATAAATTTCCAGGTTCAATTCGGCTTCGTTCACAGGCCACATACTGCTCTCTACAGGATTACTTTTCTAGTAAAATGTCACAATTTTATTATTCTTGTGGTTTGATCAATACCGTTTCCTCGGAATTACTCGGGAAAGAGTGGCAGTTTACTGGGGAAGTGCACAAAATATGGAACGCTTCACGAATTTGCGTGTCATCCTTGCGCAGGGGCCATGCTAATCTTCTCTGTATCGTTCCAATTTTAGTATATGTGCTGCCGAAGCGAGCACACTTCCATTCCCGTCCACCACCTATATAAGGCTCAAGACTTCTCACCTCTCTTAGTTAGGGTGACCGAAGTGAGAGCCTCCCCGGTCACCACGGAACATTGGGGGAACTGCGGTGGCACGGTGCCACTCATGAGGCTCTCACGGTTGGTACTACGCTGGCTAGGCCGCGACTGACCTGCCCGCTTACCTGTCGGGTGGGGCATGCAAATGAGCGCCGCGCCCGGAGCACTTTGGGTAAAGGGCTGTTCGCGGGACCTGGGTCTGGGACCGTGGGTTCTGTGGCCGTAGTGCGGAGCATGCCGGGAGCGGCGGGGCATGCAAATGAGCGCCGCGCCCGGAGCACTTTGGGTAAAGGGCTGTTCTCGGGACCTGGGTCTGGGACCGTGGGTTCTGTGGCCGTAGTGCGGAGCATGCCGGGAGCGGCAAGCACGACGGAAGCGTTAGTTTCCCGGGCGCCTCGAACGCCCGGCTACTGAGGGGCGCCGGGGTGGTGAGGCCTCTGTGGTGCGCTGGCCGGGCGGTGCCGCGCTTTTAGAACACGTTTCCCATTTAAACTATCTCGAGGAGTACTTAAAAAAATAATAGTAATCACGTGTCATTATCACACCTCGAAAAGGTAATTCCTTAAAATCATCTAATATTCACTCTCCGTTCAAATTTCTGATTGTTTCGAAGATACATTTTATTGTTGGCTTGTCGTATGTGCCCACAGGAGACCCCCGTCCCAGATTGTATTTGGTCGCTATACCGCTAGCTGTCTATTATCCTCTTGTAATAACTCCCATTTCTCTTCATGCCGCGGACTCACTGGCGAAACGGGGTATTTACCCCGTGCACCGTAACAATTCTTGCATTTGGCTCACTTCTTACCGATGATGTTGTTTAACTCGTGTCTCTTTCTTCCATGTTTCTTGAAAATGTCGGTAGCTATAAAGGCCTACTTAGATCCTGGTTCCATATTTTTGTCACGAGGTATTCATTGGTAGGTTGTGTTACTTCCTGTTGCATCTCGGCTTGAGGCGTGTAATGTCTGACTGAACCAGTGGGTTCGGGGGAGGTCATCAGCCTGACCTACCATTATAGTGTCCCAGAGATCTTCCACTGAATGTCACGAACGTCGTCTAGGTTCGTTTGTGCGTTTGTTTTTCATCCTTGGTTCATAAACTTTAGGGACCTAAACCCAAGGCCCCTGGTGTCCCAAGGAAGAAAATTGAGAGAATAAGACCTGGAAAAGAAAAGACTGAAGAGGGTGGATGTTTTTTGAGTCTTCCGATCATTCTATCCTTTGCATAATTTAAAGTGCGCTGACAAATTGCTTTTCGGCCAGCCGGAAGTTGTGTTTTTGTCTCCTGAGGGCTGAAAGGCTCTTTCCGAGCCATTTGATGTTGGCCCTGAGTGCTGGGTCTCTAGGTCCCACCTCCTTACAGTCGGTCTCATTCAGCTACACTTTCTTGAGCAGAATCGGTGGGTTAAGAAAAATAGCTCCACCCAGCCTAATCCCTGTTTGAAGGTAGACGGATGTGGGGTTTTTTGTGTTTGTTTTTTTATTCTTTTCCTGGGTATTTTCCGGACGTTGCTTTCTGTCAGACTCTCCCTTTATTGAAAGCTTCATCCAATAGGACAGTGTGTTAGAGACATTCAGATTTAACATCTTAGATTTCCTTACTCTATTCTTGTTTCTGGTACAGTTGTCCTTTTTTCCAAACTCTTGTGTTCTCCTGCAGCCTTGTTTCTTCTTCCCCTGTACCTCCTTCCACTTGCACTGCATACCTCACTAACTGAATACAGTTATCCAGTTCACCTCTGCGTTATAATTACTCGCATGTCTTCACAGGACAAATTTACAACGTTAACACAAGTGGCTTCTACTAAGCTAAAAAGTCTTTAAGATCCTCTATTTACATTTTGAGAGAAACAATTCTTGCTCTTATCACTGGTTAAGCATATGTAAATCTCCGGTCCCTTTCTTAGGGGAATATAGTGTTCTACATCATATCTTCGGAAGTCATATAGAAAAGTTAAAAAGGAGGTGGTTTTTTATTTAGATAATATTTTATTTAGATAATCTTTTGTGTCTTGAGTTAAGATTTGACTGTTAAAAAGAAAGACTCTCAGTAAGGCATTGTTAACAAATTGACTTTAGGAGAGATTGATTTTAAAGTTTTTACTTTATAAAAACCAATTAAAATACCACCATGGGTGGACAGTCCGTTAAGCCTCCAACTCTTGGTTTTAGCTCAGGTCCTGATCTCAGGATCCTGAGAGCTAGCCTTCTTTTGGGCTCGGTACTCAGTGAGAGTCTGCTTGAAATTCTTTCTCCCTCTCCCTGTGCCCCTCCTGCTCATGCTCTTGCTCTATCTAAAAATTAAAAAAAAATAAAAAATCACATTGGGTCTCCTTTTTGGGGAGATGGATGAGACCATAATAAAATATGTACTTATTTGTTGAGAAAAAAATAAAAGATTTTTCTCAGCTCATCAAATTTTTTAATAAGACAAAATGAGAAAAAAAATAAGACAAAATGAGTTTTATTTTTATATTCTGGAACATTTGGATTTTATTACCAAAAAATGTTGTCATAATAATTCCAACTATTTACATTAACAGTGGAATAAAACAATATCTGTCCTTCTTGAGTGGTGGCATTTTAAATCCAAAGAGATGTAGTATCTCATTTTTCAGAGAAGGAAACTGAGGCTGAGATAAGTGTGTCGTGATTTCTCTGGGCAATACTGTCAGTGGCTCTGTCATCTTCTGAGGCCAAACCCATTGCTCTTTCCACTGTACCACTTGTAGTAGTTGTAGTAATAGGTTACAAAGAAAAGAGGAAAGACTTTGAGCCTACTATTTTTACAACTACGTTTTTGAATTCTCGTTTGACTGCAACAATAGTACACACTGCTAAGTGGAAAGTCTACCTCTTCTTTTTCTTTTCCTTCACAGAAAGAGAACATTCAGTGATATGACACAATTGAAACAGGCAAAAACGACGTCATTTTTCTCTTCAGAAATTTTGCTCTAATCAAAAAGAAGAAACAACCAAAATCTTCATTTTGAGTAGGGAACAGATGAATCACTTTGAAACACAGCATCAGTGATGGGCTTTACTTGGTGAACTCCAGCTAGGGAACAGAGGTTATCAACTTAGGCTGCAGGTTGTAATCACCACAGGAACTTATTAAATACCAGGGCCAAAGCCCTCCCCTGAAGGTTCTGCTTCGTTTCCCTGCCTTTTTCTACTGTGTGCTCTTGGCCTTCACAGATCTGCTTCAGGCTTATCAGTACCCTTTTTCTTGCTCTTGTCTCCTTTCTTTTCCACTGGACACACTATGCACCAGGTGAAGCTTGTGTGAGTTCCCCACCGGGCCCCTTCCTTTGCTACTCCCTTCCCTTTTCGGCTCTTCCTCCCCTTATGTTGCACTCATTGGGTGCCCAGTACTTCTCAGTACTTCCTCCTAAATGTCTCACCTAGAAAGAACGCCAAGGATCTTTCCAAATTCACCAGTCCTAGCTTTTATTTCTTCAGGGCTCTGCTAGTGAACCCTAAAGTAAAATATGCTAGAGCCCTGTTTCCCAAACGTGCCTAGTGATAGATTCCTAGTGATAGATTCCTAACTTCCTACAGTGTCTAGAGGATTAGCCTGTGCCAGACATTAAAAGGATTACCTGTCGTGTCTCCCAGATGACTTACCTGTTTTACATGCTTCTTTCTTTATTTTTTTTAAGATTTTATTTATTTATTTGACACAGAGAGAGAGAGAGATCGGATCACAAATAGGCAGAGAGGCAGGCAGAGAGAGAGGCAGAAGCAGGCACTCCACGGAGCAGAGAGCCCAATGCAGGCCTCGATCCCAGGACTCTGGGATCATGACCTGAGCCCAAGGCAGAGGCTTTAACCCACTGAGACACCCAGGTGCCCTTACATGCTTCTTTAAATGAAATGAGAAAGTCACTGTGGTAAGGCTGATGTGAGATATTTTTATGCATGGATATTTTATGCATGGATTTCACAGCAACCAGTTCCTTTAATTTGTAGCATTTAACTTTATGTTCTTTTTCACTTAAGGGTGGGGAGCGGGGGAGACCAAAAGAGACTACCAGAGATGAGTTTCCTTAATTTCTTATCCTTACTACAAATTTAGTTAAGTACACATGCTTCTCTATTTCCTGTCTTCTGGTTTCAGGGAAGAGGTATCCCTTGTATGGGAAAAACTTCTGTGCGGGTGGACAACTCCATTGTCTAGACTCCAGAGAATACCCTCTGGGGTTTTCTGATTCCAATTTTATGGAAACTCTGTAAATTGTAGATAACTGTTGGCAGTACAAAATAATTCTTGTTTATAGACATGCAGAATTTGTCCTGACCAGTAGAAGTTCAGTTGACTTGTCTCTATCACTATGGAAGAAGTTAGTTTTGCTTACATTTACACATTCATTTCAGCATTCCTTTACTTCATACAGATTTGTGATTTTTTATTTCTCCTTTGAGGTGGTTACAACATCTACCTTCATTGATTAATAGTCAATAAAACCTTAAATTCATGTTCATTTTATATCTGTATAAAGGCATGATTTTTACCTTCCTTTAAAAAAATTGTCTTTTCCTTTTTTCCTTTTCCTTTTTTCCAGCTGTAATTCTAGATGCAGTTCTGTGCTTCAGGTATTTCAAGAACCAGTTACCTCAGACCTCATGTTGAACAGTGTCACCCTCTGGGTCCTCTTGATACTGCAGGCTTGTAACATGCACGTGCAGGAACCCACAAGGTATGGGTACTTACTTGTTTTAAAGTTAAACTCTTCATAAGGACTGAAAAAGGGGCTTCTGGCAAGCTCTTCACCACACCATGGTGGGTTTAGTCTAGAGTGTCATTTGAATGGTGCTTCCTGGGGTCCTTTTGAATTTTGTCATTTTCAGTATTCTTGTGTCTGAATAGGCCAGGTGATTCAATTGGCTGATCTTACACACAAAGTAGTTACAAAGATGAGCTGTTTGTAACACATTTCCAATCATTAAAACTCAAAATGTAGAACATTCCTTTTAATGGCAGGTTTAAAAAACCCACCATGCACATTATGCACTTTGGGAAGAGGTCTATAGTATATGGTGCTGTGAAATTGTTATTTGTTTTTTTTTTTTTTTAAAGATTTTATTTATTTATTTGACACACAGAGAGAGAGATTACAAGTAGGCAGAGAGGCAGGCAGAGAGACAGGGAGAGGAGGAAGCAGGCTCCCTGCTGAGCAGAGAGCCAGATGCGGGCCTCGATCCCAGGATGCTGAGATCATGACCTGAGCCGAAAGCAGAGGCTTTAACCCACTGAGCCACCCAGGTGCCCTGTTATTTGTTATTATTATTATTTTTTAAAGATTTTATTTATTTATTTGACAGCAAGAGAGGGAGACACAAGCAGGGGGAGTAGGAGAGGGAGAAACAGGCTTCCCACCAAGCAGGGAGCCCGATGCGGGGTTTGATGCGGGGCTCTATCCCAGGACCCTGGGATCATGACCTGAGCCCAAGGCAGATGCTTAATGACTGAGCCACACAGGCACCCCAGCTCTTTGTTATTTTGATCCATTTTAAATAAACATATGTTATATATATATATATATATATATATACACACATATTTTTTTAAAATTGTCTTTTAACAGTTTGTATGTCTTCTACTGAGATGCCCAATGGATTCACCTAACAAAACCAGGTATACTTTTCACCATGTAAATCCAGCTTGTGGGCTACTTAAAAACTGAGATACATCTTTTTTTGGGCTCTCAAAATGACAGTAGAACTTTGCCGAGTCTCTCTTTTTTCCAATTTTAATATTGTTCTGTATTAATTTTTTGGTTTGTCTTTGTTTTGCTCACAGCAATAAGTCATGGCCCACTGTTTGTAGCAGTGACTGGGAATTTAGTGTTACAGTTTGGGGAGCTCTCTGCATGGATTAAGGATTTGTTGAAATCTTGTCTCTGTTGGTGAGAAAAAACAGAGAAACTAGTTTGTCAGTTTTGTTTTCCTATTCATCTGTTTGGGCTCAAATCAGTTAAGAATGTTGTGTTCTACCAGGAAGGGAAAGAGCCCTCTGATAATCTGAACCAGTAAATTTTTTTGTTCTTCTGTATTTACTTTTGACTGATAACTGGAATTTTGGAATCAAAGCTATAAACTCTGTATCTTTGTGAATGTTATATCTGTAATTCAGAAAGGTCTTTCTCTGATTGTATGAATGTGTAATGTTTTCCAAAGTCTAGATGGTATTAATAAATTAGATTATAAAATCTCCTAAATCAAAGGAGCCCTGTTCTGATTGGCTTACCAGATAAGTGCTTATGTAAATATATTTCTGTAATCTCAGGAAATAAGGAAATAGAACTTAAAAAGTGCTAAATTTAAAAAGTATTTGATAGAAACCAGCTCAGAAACATTTTAAGAATTTAAGTTTGCATAATTTAGGTAAATCTTTGGCAAACTAGTTTAATAATTTAATAAAAACTATGTTTTTTTGTGACTTATCAGTGTTATGTGTAATATAAGTGTACATTTTTATTATACTTGAGTATGTTTTTCTAAACATACATAGGTTTACTGATCAAATAAGAGCATTACTTCTACCTAATGCTTGCTTATGAAAAATGTAAATTTTTATTTGACCAAATTGATCCTTATTCTCATGTACTTTATTTCATTAGTATTTATGTTCTATAGTGTGTTAACATGAAGATAGATTTCTATGATCTAAGTAACTTAAAATCTTGGATAGTACTAAATTGGGTTAATTAATGGAAAAATCATTGGATCCCTACATCATTTCTAAGTAAGATTTAATATTAAGTATTAATTATTAAGCATGATTTTAAATTTTTATCCCTTTGGGGTGCCTGATTGGCTCAGTGGTTAAGTGTCTGCCTTTGGCTCAGGTCATGATCCCAGAATCTTGGAGTCCCACAGTTAAGCCCTGCGTGGACTCCCTCCTCAGCGGGGAGCTGTTTCTGCCTCTGACCTTCCCCGCACTCATGCTCTGTCTCTCAAATCAATAAAATGTTTTTTTATTTTTATTTTATTTTTATTTTTTTTAATTAATTAATTTATTTAATTTTATTTTTATTCTTTGCCCAAGGGGTACAGGTCTGTGAATCATCAGGCTTACATCTTTCACAACACTCACCAAAGCACAAACCCTCTGTTTTTTTATTTTTATTTTTTTATTACATATAATGTATTATTTGCCCCAGGGATACAGGTCTGTGAATCATCAGGCTTACACATTTCACAGCACTCACCATAGCACAAACCCTCCCCAATGTCCATAACCCAGCCACCCTATCCCTACCCTCCCAGCCCCCCAAATAAATAAAATTTTTTAAAAAAGTTTTATATACCTTTGTATCTTATTTCTATATACTATAGAAAGATGATGTCTTTGGGTCATATGAACATGTTCATTTTTGCCACATTGAGAAGTTGTGTAGGGGATATTAGCAATTGTAGAAGGTTGTATTACATGAATTCATGAACTCTGGTAGTCTGAGAAAATACTGGGGTGTGACAATTCACATTGTTCACCACACTCTCAAGTTTTCTCTGCAAAATTGAACTATTTTGGTTAAAAGTTATAATTATTACAAATGGTGGAGACTACACTGAGAAGGAACTGTTTCAGAGAAATATAACTGTGCATGTGCTTGTATTTTTCCAAGAAAAATGCTAGTTTTGTCCTAAAAGAGCTGCATAAAATGTTTATAATATTGCCTTATTTTCCTTTTAATCTCTCTGGTCTCTGTAATGAGGTCTCCTCTTTCTTTCCATGTTGATATTTGTGTTTTCTGTCTTATTTTCTTGATCTGTCTGGTAAGAATTTTATCAATTTTAATGTTATTTTATAAAAAAACACAGTTTTCGGTTTCATTTTTTCCTATTACTTATTCATTTCTATGTCATTGATTTTTGCTCTTTATTATTTCCTTCCTTCTATTTACTTTAGGTTTAATATGCTCTTCTTTCCATAGTTTCTTTTAGTGGAAATTTAGATGATTAATTTTAGACTTTTTTCTTTTCCAATAGAAGCTTTTAAAGCCATAAATTTGTCTCTAGGCAATTCTAGCTGCTTTAGCTGTGTTTCAGAAATGTTTTTAAATAGATTTTATTTATTTATTTGACAGAGAGAGAGAGAGATCACAAGTAGGCAGAGAGGCAGGCAGAGAGAAAGGGGGAAGCAGGTTCCTCGCTGAGCAGAGAGCCTGATGTGGGCCTCGATCCCAGGACCTTGAGATCATGACCTGAGCTGAAGGCAGAGGCTTAACCCACTGAACCACCCAGGCACCCAGTGTCTTAGAACTTTTAATATGCTATTTAATATAAACACATATTTTCAAATACAGTTCAGAATATTTACTTTCCCTTTTACTTTCTTGTCACATGAATTATGTAGATGTTTGTTTTTAGTTTCCAAATATTTGGATTTTCTAGTATCTTTCTACTCTTTTTCTAATTCTCTTGTGGTATGATTTCAATTATTTTAAATTTATTAAGACTTGTTTTATAGCTCTAGTGAGTGTTTCATGTGCATAGAAAAAGAATGTGCTGTTGTTGGCTGGAGTGTTCTATAAATGTTAATAGGTCAATTTAGTTCGTAATGTTCAAATCTTGTATATCCTTATTGACTCTTTGTACTTCTTCCATCATTTATTGAGAGAGGACTGATGAAATCTCCAGCTGTTAAGTGTGGAGTTCTCTATTTGGCCTTGAAGTTCCAACAGGTTTTACTTCACGTATTGTAAAACTCTGTTGTTAGAAATGTATACATTCAAGACTGTTATGTCTTCTTGAGGAATTGGTCCCATTATCATTAGGAAATTTTCCTGTACTATCACAGGTACTAAAATTAATCAAATGGACTTTTGATGATTTATAAAAAACATTTTAAAATAGAAACACAATTTGTGTTTCTCCAAAGCCACATCCCTTTCTCCTGCTTTGACTTTTCCCATGGCAACTGTCTCTATCACACTATTTGTTTTCTGTCTTCTCCCACTAGGATAAAACTTCTAAAGAGTAAGACTTCATCTGTTTTGTTCACTGCTGTTTCCCAACTACCTGTCATAACATGTGATTTAAATAAATACTTTCTGAATGAATTAATATATAAAAAAGCTTCAACAACTTTAGGAACACAATATTTCCTGACTCTACTCCATTTGTTCCATGCTAAGATAACCTTTGCTCACACAGGGGCTATTTCAGAAATAACTTCTACACCCCACTGCTACACCCCACTGTTCTTATGCTGTCCTTTAGCCCAACTAGTGCCGCAAAGCAGTGTTGTCTTGGATTCTCAGGGTCTCCGGAAGCTGTTAGTGAGATAATTCTTCGTTTTAACTTTCTGTTTGTATCTCCTCTACTTCTGGCTAGTATTTAGTACGAATCGTCCCAGAATAGTGAATCAGATGGACAGACACCAGACCCTGACCTCCTATTAGGAGCCTTCACTCCTTCAGGAGGCTGTTTAGGCCCTCATATATGACGGACTCTTTGGGCCAGCCTCACTGCTTCTAGGAATGATTTTTATATCCCTGGATTACAAGATGAATAGGAGTTTGGTACTGATACCAGGACCCCAGCTACATGAAGCATTTCTATTTCACATGTCCTTATCTACATTGTGGTTTCATTCCCCCAACCAATTCTGTTTATTCACACAAACTGAAGGTTTTCATTTTCCCAGGAAATTTAAGCTTCAATTCTACCAGAAAAACTGAGGCTACCTCATTGTAATATTTGACAATGTAAACTGTAAGCAAAACATTTATCAATCAAATTTTCCTCACAGATTTATTTCTAAGGAGGGGGAAAAAATCTCTTTTTAATTACTTGTATGTTTGGGGTATCATGGAAGGATGCCTGGGTCTGATGGTCAGAGTTGAAATCCCAGCTCCACCCCTTGGACAACCCACACCCTCTGTGAAGCAGATAGTAGTAATGTCTGTCCTGCTTGCTTCTGTGGGTTAACAGAAGGATCTAGGAGAAATGCTCAGGAAAGTGTCTTGTGTATTGCAAAGCTCTGCAAGTGTGTAAATTGCTGTTACCACCATGAGAAGCTTTTTCAACTGTAAAGTTTGCAGTGACTGTACATTTTTAGTCCTTAATTTAAGAAGAGCATTTGGGTATTTGTTGCTCAGAGGCCATCACTCATCCTGAAGAGCACCTGTCTACAACTCTTAAACTGGAAGAAATACAACCTAGTATCTATTGCCTGTTACCTTGGAAACTAGGACCATTTCAAAATACTGGAAAGGAGGCAGGGGTCTCTCTGCTCTCCTACCTGCTGCTCCCTTCCAATCTCTTCAATAAACTCCTATCTCCTTTTTTTTTTTTTTAAATATTTTATTTATTTATTTGACACACAGAGAGAGATTACAAGTAGGCAGAGAGGCAGGCAGAGAGACAGGGAGAGGAGGAAGCAGGCTCCCTGCCAAGCAGAGAGCCAGATGCGGGCCTCGATCCCAGGACGCTGAGATCATGACCTGAGCCAAAAGCAGAGGCTTTAACCCACTGAGCCACCCAGGCACCCACTCCCATCTCCTTTAAAAACAAAACAAAACAAAACAAAAATAAAATACTGGAAAAGAAACAATGTAACTAGGGGGAAAAGCAATCACCCTTTTCCTCCCCAAAGCTTAAAATACTAGACACCTGTTTAAATATTTCCTAATCATTTTTTTTAAACCCAGAAGTTGGATATATTTGGGTTGTATTTGTTAAATACATGATGAAAATGAGAGAAATGAGATCTGTTTCACTTTGGGGAAGTTAATGATAATAATGAGTGATATTGAGCAATTTTCATGTGCCTGCTGGCTCTCTGTATATCTTCTTTGGAAAAATGTCTATTCAGATCCTCTGCCCATTTTTAAACTGGATTGTCTGTTTTATTGCTTTTATATTTATGAGTGCTTTATATATTTTGGATATTAACCGCTTATTGGATATATGATTTGCAAGTATTTTCTCTCATTCAGTAGGTCATATTTTCATTTTGTTGATAGTTTTCTTTGCTGTGCAGAAGTTTTTCAGTTTGATGTAGTCACACTTGTTTATTTTTGCTTTTATTGCCTTTGCTTTTGGAGTCAGATCCAAAAATTCATCTCTAAGACTGATGTGAAATAGCTTATTGCCTGTGTTTTCTTCTAAGAGTCTTACAATTTCATGGGGTGCCTGGGTGGCTCAGTGGGTTAAAGCCTCTGCCTTCAGCTCAGGTCATGATCTCAGGGTCCTGGGGTGGAGCCCCGCATCGAGCTCTCTGCTCCGAGGGGAGCCTGCTTCCTCCTCTCTCTCTGCCTGCCTCTCTGCCTACTTGTAATCTCTCTCTCACTCTGTGTCAAATAAATTAAAAAAAGAAAAAAGAAAAAAAAATAATTGATATGATCAAAGTGTTTTTTTGAGTGGGTGAATAATCAGAAAATAGTGGTATATGTAGCAAGAATACCACCCAGAAACTACATCCAGAAACTTACCCATGATGTTAACATGGGTAAACATCAGAAATATAATTTTAAACCAAAACAAAAAGTTGCAGAAGAGTATTATAATATGATACAATTTAAACAAAGTTTTTTTTTTAAAGGTTTTATTTATTTGACAGAGAGAGAGAGAGAGAGAGAGAGAGACAGATCACAAGTAGGGTGAGAAGCAGGCAGAGGGAGAGGGGGAAGCAGGCTCCATGCTGAGCAGGGAGCCCGATGCGGGCCTCGATCCCAGGACCCTGAGATCATGACCTAAGCGGAAGGCAGAGGCTTTACCCACTGAGCCACCCAGGCACCCTTAAACAAAGTTTTTAAACCTGCAAAAGAATGCTATATATTGTTTATGGAGATATATTTTATTTTATTTATTTTAAAACTCATGGGAATTGGAATTTGGGGAGACAGGAAGAAGAATGGCAGCTGAGAGAGGTACACAGTGGGTCGAAGAAACTGAATGGGAAGAAATCAGAGAGGGAGACAAACCATGAAAGACTCTTAACTATAAGAAACAAACTGGAGAGGAAGTGGGTGGGGGAGTGGGGTAGCTGGGTGATCGGTATTAAGGAGGGTACGATATGTGGTGAGCTCTGGGTGTTATATGTAACTGATGAATAACTGAACTCTACCTCTGAAACTAATGAGGCATTAAATATTGGCTAATTGAATTTAAATAAAAGAAAAACATTATAAAAAAAGTTTGAAGCAAACTGGGCAAATGAAGATTTTATCCATAGGTTTTCCTTAGCTTTGGCACTCATATATTTCAAATATTTCATAATTTTAAATATTATTTAAGATTTCATTAGTCTGCATATGGATATCAACATGGTGTAAAGTGCACATACTGCCTTGGGAGAAAGTTTGGAGAAGTAAAAAGACAAGAATATGACCTCAGACAACTTCTGGATCGAGTAGAAGAAGTCATATTTGATTCACAGTGTGTCATCTGTCTGAAAGCAATCTGAGAAACATACGACACTCTAAAAATCCAAGCAGGTATTCTTTTCTGTTTGTTTTCTTGAGACACACACACACACAAACACAATCTCATTTTAAACCTTTTCCACCAAAATGTCACATTTCGTGTATGTATAGAAAAGTGCATAGAACATTAACGTAGAGTTTATCATAAAGTCACACCAGCTAGCCACTACCTTGATCCAGAACACTGCCGGCTCCCAGAAAACCCCTGAGTGTTCTCTCCTCTCCAGGTATGGGAGTTACTCCATTGCTTTTTTTTCCCAAGGTAGTATTTTCAAAGTAATGTTCTTGATGAAATCTACTGTGAAAACGGCATTTTGAGTCAAAGATCTTTGGACTGCCTCTGGACTCCGGGAGAAGGGAACTGGGAAGCTCCTTCCTGCATTGTGTCCTCTGTGATGAAGGGGAAACCCAGGTTTAGGCTGTGCCTGGAACAGCAACACCAAGGCGCCCAGCTGTGACCACTCCAGCCCGTCCTGGGTGGCAGGCACTGAGTTGGGCACTGTGTATACTTATCTCACTTAATCCTCAAAACAGCCCCAAGGTCTTGGTCAAAGGGTGAAAGAGAAGGATAAAGGAAAGTTGCCCTTAATTCATAAATATTCAAGGACTATGCATTTACCTACACTTTTCCCCAGCGTAAAGTGTACAAGGCATAGCCCTATGTGACTAATTGGAATTTGCCTCTTTAATGTATTTGTGTAATAGGCATTTACTTTTGGGGCGCCTGGGTGGCTCAGTGGGTTAAAGCCTCTGCCTTCGGCTCAGGTCATCATCTCAGGGTCCTGGGATCGAGTCTCGCATCGGGCTCCCTGCTCAGCGGGGAGCCTGCTTTCCCCCTCCCTCTGCCTGCCTCTCTGTCTACTTGTGATCTCTGTTTCTCTGTCAAATAAATAAATAAAATATTTAAAAAAAATAAGAGTTTTATATCAGGTTTGACATTCCGGTCTTTAATCCATTTGAGTTAAATTTTGTGTATGGGGTAAGACAGTGGTCTAGTTTCATTCTTTTGCGTGTAGCTATCCTGTTTTCCAACATCATTTATTGAAGAGACTGTCATTTCCCCACTCTACATTCTTGCCTCCTTTGTTGTAAATTAATTGATAATTTATTTCTGGGTTTTCTATTCTGTTCTGTTGATCTATATGTCTATTTTTATGTCAATATCATACTGTTCTGATTACTATAGCTGTGTAATGTAGTTTGAAATGAGGGAGCATGATGCTTCTGGATTTGTTCTTTTCTCTCAAGATTGCTTTGGTAGAATTCACCAGTGAGCTATCTATTCCTGTACTTTTGTTTGCTGGGAGGTTTTTGATTACTGACTTAATCTCCTTACTTGTATTTGGTCTGTTCAGATTTTCTGTTTCTTCCTGATTCAGCATTGGAATATTATACAATTCTAAGAATGTATGTATTTCTTCTAGGTTATCCAATTTGTTGACATACAATTGTTCATAATAGTGTCTTATGATCCTTTGTATTTCTGCGGCATCAGTTGTAACTTCTCTTTTATTTCTGATTTTGTTTATTTGAGTCTTCTCTCTTTTTTCTTGGTGAGTAGTTAAAGGTTTATCGGTTTTGTTTATCTTCTCAAAGAACTAGCTCTTAGTTTCATTGATCTTTTCTGTTGTCTTTTTAATCTTTATTTCATTATTTCTGTTCTGATCTTTATTATTTCCTTCCTTCTACTACCGTGGGCTTCATTTGTTCTTTTCCTTTAGGTGTAGAGTTTGGTTTTTCATTTGAGATTTTTCTTTTTTCTCTCTCTCCCTCCCTCCCTCCCTCCCTCCCTCCCTCCCTTCCTTCCTTCCTTCCTTCCTAAGATTTTATTTATTTATTTGATAGAGACACAGCGAGAAAGGGAACACAAGCAAGGGGAGTGGGAGACAGAGAAGTAAGCTTCCCACGGAGCAGGGAGTCCAATGTGGGGCTCGATCCCAGGACCCTGGGATCATGACCTGAGCCAAAGAGAGACGCTTAACGACTGAGCCACCAGGTGCCCTACTTTTTTCTTTTTTTTTTTGACAGAGCCCTGTTATCACTATGCACTTTCCTCTGAAGAACTGCTTTTGTTACATTCCGTAAGTTTTGGTATGGTATTCTCATTTTCATTTGTTTCTAGGTATTTTTTTTAATTTCTCTTTTGATTTTTTCATTGACCCAGTAATTCTTCAGTGGCATGTTGTTTAATCTCCACATATTTGTGATTTTTTTTCAGGTTTCTTTTTGTAATTGATTTCAAGTTTCAATTACTGTGGTTGAAGAAGATGCTTGATATGATTGTATATGGTTTTATTGGTTTTATTGAGACTTGTATGGTGGCTTAACATGTGATCTATCCTGGAGAATGTTCCATGTGCACTTGAGGAGAATGTGTATTTTGATGCTTTTAAATGGATTGTTCTGTATACATTAAGTCCATCTGATCTAATGTGTCCTTTAAGGCCAATGTTTCCTTACTGGTTTTCTGTCTGGATAATCTATTCATGGATGTAAGTGGAATGCTAAAGTCCCTCTACTATTATTGTATTGCTGTCAATTCTTCCTTTAGGTCTCTTAATATTTGCTTTATATATTTTGGTACTCCTATGTTGGATGCATATATATTTACAAATGTTTTATCTTCCTGTTGGAATGACTCTTTTACCATTATGTAATGCCCTTCTTTATCTTTTATTACAGTCTTTGTTATAAAGTCTACTTTATCTAATTTAAGTATAGCTATCCAGCTTTTCTTTCATTTCCATTTACATGGAATATCTTTTTCTGTACCTTCACTTTCCATCTGCGTGTGTCTTTACATCCAAAGTGAGTCTCTTACAGGCAGCGTGTAGATGGGTCTTATTTATCCATTCAGCCACTCTGTGTCTTTTGATTGGAGCATTTAGTACATTTACATTTAAAGTAGTTATTGATAGGTATGTTTTAATTGCCATTTTATGGGGCAACTGGGTGGCTCAGTGGATTAAAGCCTCTGCCTTCGGCTCAGGTCATGGTCCCAGGGTCCTGGGATGGAGCCCCGCATCGGGCTGCCTGCTTAGGAGGGAGCCTACTTTCTCCTCTCTCTGCCTACTTATAATCTCTCTCTCTCTCTGTCAAATAAATAAATAAAATATTTTAAAAAAATAATTGCCATTTTATTGTTTTCTAGCTGTTTTTGTAGTTATTTTCTGTTCCTTTCTTACTGTCTTCTCTTGTGGTTTGATGACTTTCTTTAGTGTTATTTTTAGATTCCTTTCTCATTTTCTTTTCTATATCCATTGTAGGTTTTTGCTTCATTGCCATGAGGTTCACATATAACATCCTATGTATGTAACATTTTAAGTTGATGACCACTTAAATTTGAACTCATTCCAAAACTGCGTTTTTACTTACCATTCCACATTTTATGTTTTTGATGTCACATTTTATATATTTTATATATTTTATAACTAATTATTATAGTGTTAGATAGTTTTATTACTTTTGTCTTTTAACCTTCATTCTAACTTGGTAAGTGATTAATCTACTGTCTTTACTGCATATGTACTTTTGCCAGTGAGATTTTTACCTTCCTATACTTTCTTGTTATTAATTAGCGCCACTTCTTTTCAGCTTAAAGACATCCTTTGAACATTTCTTGCAAGGCTGGTTTAGGGGTGATAAACTCCTTTTGCTTTTGCTTGTCTGGAAAAAGCTTTCTCTGTCTTTCAATTCTGATTGATAGCCTTGCCTGCTAAAATGTTCTTGGTTGGAAGCTTTCCCTTTGAGCTCTTTGAATATATCATGTCACTTCTCCTCACCTGCAAAGTTTATGCTGAAAAATCTACCAATAATCTTATAGAGGGTTCCCTTGTAATGTAACAAGTTGTTTTTCTCTTGCTGCTTTTCAGATTCTTTCTATAAATTTTAATGTTTTAATTATGCATGTCTTGGTGTGGCTCTCTTTAGGTTCATCTTATTTGGAACTACCTGTGGTTCTGGGACCTGGGTGTCTGTTTCCTTCTCTAGGTTAGGGAAGTTTTCAGCCATTATTTCTTCAAATACATCTTCTGCCCCTTTCTCTCTGTCTTTTCTTTCTGGAACCCCTATAATGTGAATGTTATTCTGTTTGATGTCATATAAGTCCCATGAGCTACTTTCACTTTTTAAAATTCTTTTTTTCTTTTTGCTGCTGTGTTAGGGTGCTGAGTTCCATTGCCCTGTCTTTCAGATTGTTGGTCTTTTCTTCTGCTTCATCTACTCTGCTTTTGACCCCTCTACTATATTTCCCAGTTCAGTTATTTGTGTTCTTCAGCTCTGGGACTTCTATTTGGTAGTTTCTTACATTTTCTATCTCTTTGTTGAAGTTCTCATTGTGTTCCTTTATTCTTCTCCTGAGTTAGGTAAACATCTTTATGATCATTACTTTGAATTCTTTATCAGGTAGATTACTTATCTCTGTTTCATTAAGTTCTTTTCTGAGGTTTTATTTTTTTTTTATTTGGAGCATATTCTTTTGTTTCCTCGTTTTGCTTTACTTTCTGTGTTTGTTTCTATGTATTTAGGCAAAACTACTACCTCTCCCAATCTTGAAGGAGTGGCCTTGTGTAGGTGATGAGACTTATCGTTCAACCTTGACCTAGCACTTGGTTGTCTCTCAAACCTTTTTGACGGTCTGTGTAGCCTAATTTATTTTGAATAGGTCCCTGCTATTGAGGGTGGGCCAAGACTTGTCAGTGATCTGAAGAAAAAATCTTATTTAGCACCTAGTTTTAGACTGATCAGAAGCCAGACCCCCAAAAAGCAGCTTTTAAAGTATAAAAATATGTACAGTCCTATGGGTCCGCAATCTTAAGCCCTGCTAGCCTTCACACCAGGAGATCTAGAGGTGTCCTTGGTGACAGTTGCAAAAATCAGGGCTCCAGATGAGTGTATAAGCTCCTTTCTGGGAGGTATCATTGAACCATGGAGAGGCCAAGGTAGTACACAAGGATGGTGTCTGCCTGAGCGCATCTGTAGCCTCTAGATGTGTGGCATATCTGAAGCCTGTCCCTCAGGCTGAAGCTCTAAGACAAGTAAACAGGCCTTTTTCACAGGACAGGTTTTTAATCTATTGTCTCTGAAGTTCTATGGAGGTAGTAGTCTGCCAAGATCTGTCTGATTGTAACAGTCCTTTGGAGCCCGGAAACACAAGCCTGCTTGGCCATCAGGGCTAGGCAATCAAGAGGCATCCCCTGTGTTGATTGCAGGTGTCTATCAGTTCTAGTGAGGCCCCTGGAGAATGTAAGGGGTGAAGCACACTCACTGACTTCAGCAAGGCAGTGGAAAAAATGCCTTGACTGCATGAACAAGCAGCTTCAGTTATGTAGTGGGATAGTGCCTTGTCTATGTGTACCTGCCAGCCCTGGCAAGGGAGTGAGAGAATGCTCAGCACACTTGCATAGGTTGGCCCTCACCAGGAAACAGGGGTGTGTTGCAACGCCCTTGTTCGCCAGCTATAGTAAAGGAGCTGTGGCTGCTCTTGCTTGCCAGCCCCAGCCAGGGAATCAGGAGTGCTGAAACCTCTTACCGCACTGGACTTAGCCAGGCAGTGGGATGGTGCTGCATTTGCATGTGTCTGCCTGTGCTAGGAGGATAGAGAGTATAAAAATGGCAGTCACTAGAGAGTCCCAGTTGTCTCCTGCCCCTCCAGCAAATGCTTTAAAATCAGCAAAGGAATATCCTCACATGTAGTTAGGTACTACTTAAACTACTGCTTTTATACCGAGTCCTGGGGTAAGACTGCATACAAGCCATTCATTCATTCATTCATTCATTCACTTTTAAGCCTTAACTCACAAGCCTGAGATCAAGACCTGAGCTGATATCAGGAGTCAAACCCTTAACTGACTAAGCCACCCAGGCACCCCTGCATACGAGCCGTTTAAAAGAAGAATCTCAGTTACCTGTAGTCCTTTTAGTTCCTTAATAATGCAAGCCCTGCCAGATTCTTGGGGGCTTGGTTCTCTGGTGCAGGTCCCAAGGGTACCTGATGTGGACACAAACCCTTTGCTCCTCCAAGAGAAGCTCTATATTTTGGAGATTTCTCCTTATCGTGGCTTCCTGCAGAGAGGTTAGGATTTTCGGAAAGACTGCACCTCTCCTTCTCCTACCTCACTTGATTGGTCCTTTTATCATTTGTTGTGGAGGAGCTGTTCGGCTAGTTTTTAGTTCTTTTTCAGAAGGAATTGTTTCATATATAGTTGTAGATTTGGTGTGTCTGTGGAAGGAGATGAGTTCAGAATCTTCTTAGACTACCATTTCGGACTGCCCCCACCCCCAACTCATTTAATCCAGATTCCTGGGTTGTGATTCAGTAGGTCTGGAGAGGAGCCCTAAAATCTGCATTTTAATAGGCACCCAAGGGATTATGATGCAGGGTTCTACGGGCTACTGAGAATCCCTGTGTCTTCCAACTGCTGACCTGATTTTTCTTTGATTTTTCTCTTTTATCTTAGATTCAGTGAACCTAAAACTAACCTTCCATGAATAGAGATTTCTCATCCCTGTCATCATTCCTGGACCAAAGATTTACAAATGTAATCATTGTCAGGACACCTGCGTGGCTCAGTTGGTTAGGTGTCTGCCTTCAGTTTGGGTCATGGTCTTGGGGTCCTGGGATCAAGCCCGGCTTCTGACTCCCTGCTCAGTGGGGAGTCTGCTTGTCCCTCTCCCACTCACCCCCACTCATGCATGTGTAATCTCTCTCTCTCACTCTGCTCTCTCTCAAATAAATAAATAAAATCTTTAAAAAAATGTGACCATTGTCATCTTTGTTCTTCCATCTTTTTTCTCTTTCCTTCTTCCTCTTCCTCCTCCTTTCTTCTTTTTCTTCTCTCTTATCTAGTTATTCACTAATTCCTATTGTCTCCTTCTTATAACATTTCTTTGTTATGGCCTCTCCTCCAAAACTCCAATCCTCACCAACTCACACCTGGACTATCCAAAAGGCTTCTAGCTTCTCTCTTCCATCTTTAATCCTTCTTTCACACAGTGAACTATTACTTTGTACAAACATCAGTTTTACCATGCCACTCAGCCGCTCAAGAATTAGTGATTTTGGGCGCCTGGGTGGCTCAGTGGGTTAAAGCCTCTGCCTTCGGCTCAGGTCATGATCCCAGGGTCCTGGGATCGAGGCCTGCATCGGGCTCTCTGCTCAGCAGAGAGCCTGCTTCCTCCTCCTCTCTCTGCCTGCCTCTCTCTGCCTACTTGTGATCTCTCTCTGTCATATAAATAAATAAAATCTTTTAAAAAAAAACAGCACTTGCTAATATGTTAAAAAAAAAAAAGAATTAGTGATTTTCTGTCTTCGTTATCAGAACTGAACTTCTCTCCCTAATATATTTTTTTAGAGGAGAGAAGGGGCAGAGGAAGATGCAGAGAGAGAGAATCTTAAGCAGGCTCCACACCCAGCACAGAGCCCAGCAAGGGGCTTGATCTCACAAACCTGAGATCGTGACTTGAGCCAAAATCAAGAGTCAGACGCTTAACTGTCGAGGCACGCTGGTGCCCCTCCCTAGTATTTTATATTGTCAACTACAGTCCTCATTATTCCATAATTATGTATTCTTAGTCTCTGAACTAGTGCCTCTAGTACACAGTTTTTTTACTCTTGCCTTTGAGTATATATTCTCAAAATATATTTATTTTAAACTTTAATGTATAGAGAACCACTTTGGTGAAGGGGAATGTTGATATATTGACTACATTATAAATCCCTTCCCATATAGAAGGGATGGGGAGGAAACCAAGTGGACTGATGGACTGATTGGATAAAGACTCTACATTTTATTTTATCACAGATGTAAACGTCCCTTTGGTGGTTTCCTTAGACTAAATTTGGTTTCTCTTGCTCAATAAACTTTTAGAAGAGGTAGAGTACCTTTTAATATATTACCTATTAGTAAAATTCCCCTAAAGCAGAATGGCCAAAATTTTAAGTCTCCCTCTCTACATCAATCAATCAATCACTTTACTTATATATTCATATATACATTTTGTATACTTTATATATATTAAATTTTTTAAAAATTAAAAAAAAATTTTTAGAGATTTTATTTATTTATAAATCAACAGAGAGAGAGAGAGAGAGAGAGAGAGACACAGTGAGAGAGGGAATACAAGCAGGGGGAGTGGGAGAAGGAGAGGGCTTCCCACAGAGCAGGGAGCCTGATGCAGGGCTCCATCCCAGGATCCTGGGATCATGACCTGAGCCGAAGGCAGCCGCTTAATGACTGAGCCACTCAGGCGCCCCTTAAGTCAATATACAGATTGTTTTGAACACCTTAGAAATATTTCCTGTTTTGTGCAGTTTGTATATTTAGTTAAACTGAATCTACTAAGGCAAAGCTTTGACATGTTTTATTTATTTATTTATTTATTTATTTTTACTTATTTTATTTTTTAAAGATTTTATTTATTTTTTTTATTTATTTTTTTTTAAAGATTTTATTTATTTATTTGATAGAGAGAGATCACAGGTAGGCAGAGAGGCAGGCAGAGAGAGAGGAGGAAGCAGGCTCTCTGCCGAGCAGAGAGCCCGATGCGGGCCTCGATCCCAGGACCCTGAGATCATGACCTGAGCCGAAGGCAGAGGCTTTAACCCTCTGAGCCACCCAGGCGCCCAAGATTTTATTTATTTATTTATTTGACAGATAGAGAGAGAGACACACACACACACAAGCAGGGGAAATGGGAGAGGGAGAAGCAGGCCTCCCACTGAGCAGGGAAGCCCAATGGCGGGGCTTGATCTGAGGACCTTGTGATCATGACCTGAGCCAAAGGCAGATGCTTAATGACTGAGCCACTTAGGTGCCCTGCTTTGGCATGTTTTAAAATTAGAAACCATGATCCAGAAATTCAGGAGAGATAGCTTGTCACTTTCATAACAGGTCTTTGCTCTTTGTATTCCAGTCCTTTGGTGTCTCTCGTAGCCATAGAGAAGCTCATGTTGGAGATGGTTTAAGTACTTGATAAGTCAACATACGTTTCTTTTCAGAGTCATTGATGTTGGCCTCTGTCCACTCCCTTGAGAAAGAGAGTTCTCAACCTCTTTTTACCAAAGCATCAAAACCCTATGGGAGACCTCTCTTTCTGACAGTAAGAAAGATATACTAAATCAGTTCTCAAAATATCTTTCCCTTATCTCCTCTCTGGGTAAGATGGGCAGTGTATGTATTATTTGAAAAAGTTCCTTATGTGGTTCTGAAATCCCCATCCATTATCCTTTGGGAATCACAGTTTTTCTGTACCCTAATTGTGCCTTCCTTAATATCACCAAAATTTATTGGCTTGATTTATCAGTTTCTGAAAGATCTGTGGTACACCTTACCTCTGTATATATAGTTCTGAAAAGGTATTCTTTGTAATTCTATCACTTTTGTTTAATATAATTATATGTTTATGAGTTCAAGATTGTTACATCTTTGTAGGTTGGTATTTCTTTAATCCTTATGTAGTGTACTTCTTCATCTCTGTTAATGGTGCTGCATTAATTTTTATATTGTGTGATGTTAATATTGCTAAATATGCTTTCTTTTGGTTAATATTTGTTCAGCCTATCTTTATCTCTTCAATTTCATACATTTGTTGTGATTTTTTAAAAATTATGTTCTCTTATAAATAGCATTATTTGGATCTTCAAAAACTGACCTACACTCTTATCCCATTTTCTAATAAATGGTTTTAATCCAGGGATTGGTAACATTTTCCTATAAAGGACCAGATGGTAAATACTTTTGGCTCTGTGGGCCATATATCTGTATCTGTGTTATAATAACTCAAAAATAGCCACTGACAGTAGTACATAAATGAATGCACATGGCTGTAATTGGCCAGCTAGGCATAGTTTGCCAACCTCTGGGCTTAGTCCATTTACATTTTTGTGATTGATAATATATCTGGACTTCTTTCTGGACTTTGTGTTTTTTGTTGCCATCTATTTATTACCTGGGGCAGTGCTACCTGAGGTTATAGATGAACCAAAAATAATTCTTATTTTTATGGTTAAGGATTAAGTATACTATTATTATATTTTTGTCAATTTCTGTATTTGTCGTCCTAGATTTTTTCTTGCTGAAGTGCATTCTTTAGTTTTTTTTGTTTGTCTGTTTTTTCAGTGAGAGTCTTTGGGTGGTAAGCTCCCTTGGTCTGTTATACCTGAATATCTGGGTATGGAATTCAAGGTGGATAATTATTTTCTCTTAGTATGTGGAAGATACTCCTCCAACTTCTTCTGGTATTGATTATTGCTGATGATACATCCATTGTCAGTTTAATTGTCATTGCTTCAGAGGAATCTGTCTTTTCTCTCTAGTAACTTTTATAATGCTCTGTATTTTGACCACACACTATTGTTGTGGATTTATGTTTATTGATTCACATTGCCTCTGAGAGTCCTTTTTCAAACTGTGGACTCACTCTTTTCTCGAGTTCCCCAAAATTATTAGCCACTAACCATTTGAATATTACTTGTCTCCCATTAACTCTCTGCTCTTGTAGAACTGATTAGATGTATTTTGAAACTTCTCAATGTATTCTCCAGGTCCCCTGACTGCCCTTTCATAATGTTTTTCTCTTTCTCTGTGGTTTGTTCTCAGCTCAGTTTTTCAGTTTCCTAATCCTCTTTTGAGTGTGTACAGATTTGAGGTGATCTCATCTATTAGGTTTTTCAGTTTCTTTATTTTTCATTTATTATGTTTCCTTCACTCCTGTAATTTCATTTGTGCCTATTTTTGCTTGAGTTTTTAAAAGAATGTTATTTCTTCCTTTATCTTTGAGGATTCTGAAAATACATAAACAGTTTTTAGATTATTCTGTTATTTTCATTGGCAATGTGGGCTGACTTTCATTGGTTGTCTTTTTTTATCAAGAGATTCTCACTTTGTCTTTCCCTAGTTCTTCACTCATACCTCCCTGCATGGTTGTCTCTACCCCAGATCCCTTGGGACCCCTGTTCAGAACCAGGTATGGTATGGATGGTTGGAGAGTCCTGCCCTGTGTGCTACTGAATCAGTCGTAGGTCCAGTTCCTACATTCCTGGGCAGCCTCGATCAGGTCCTTGCCCATGTCAGCTTGATTTCAGGGTTGTGCTGGTTTCCTCTTCCTTAGGTTTTGTAGCCTCCCAGGAGCCTTAAACTCAGGCAGCAGCTGGAGAATCTCTCCTGTCATGGGTAGGGTGGGGATTTCCCACAGTGGGCCTGGCTCAGGGCACTTGTCTTGTGCAAGCGTTTCTAGTTACCCTGAATCCCCAAGAACTAAAATCAGTTGGGTCCAAAGAGATCCTTATCTTGCTTTAGAGCACACCTTTTTTTTTTTTTTAAGATTTTATTTATTTATTTGACACAGAGAGAGAGATCACAAGTAGGCAGAGAGGCAGGCAGAGAGAGAGGAGGAAGCAGGCTTCCCACTGAGCAGGGAGCCCGATGTGGGACTCGATCCCAGGACCCTGAGATCATGACCTGAGCCGAAGGCAGAGGCTTCAACCCACTGAGCCATCCCGGTGCCTAGAGCACACCTTTTAAATATCATCTTTTTTTCCGTTTTACCTATTTATGTTTGGAGCAGTGGTAGGAGTGGTATGGTTCTATTCACCTTTTAGGAACCATTCCACCCTGATCTGAGAGCTTTCCCCTGTTCCTTATGATTCTTTCATTGGCGAGCGTACTGCTCAGCCCATTTTTCACACCTCATATCAGTGTTGAATCCCCACTCCCCTTGCGCTTAGAGCAAGAAGCATGAATTGTTCTTGGTAAAATTTTCTCAGAGACGGATGATGGTGACTGAGCCTGATAATAGGAGTGAGTTCAGTCTCAAGGGCCGTGTCTAAGTGAGGTTAGGACATGACTGGCCTGCGTGTGAATTCTGGCAGGGCCACAATGTTCCCTCCACCCCTGCGCCTCCTAACATCTCTGTCTGCAGCTAGCCTGGCACAGACTCATAACCCAGTGTACAGAGGGGTGTGAGAGGGCTATCTTTGGTTTGGGCTGACCCAGACTTGATACCTGCCACCTTTTCTGACACTCTGTCTTGAACCCAATTTGTCTCAGCCCCTGAGCTATGGAATAGGGTTGCTTTGTGTGGCTGTGTGTTGTGCACCATGCCTGAGCACAGGAAGCAGTGGGGGCAGAAATCCTGCCCACATTCCAGCCAAGCTGCGTACCCACTGAGCTGTGTTCACCCAGAGTGAGGGCCTTCTAATTTATACATAGACTGTGCTGGCCACACAAGGATGCATCTGTAGGTTTCTCATTACCTTGGATAAGATGGTCGGGCTGTAAACCCCTTGTTTGCCACCCTTTTACAGAGTGTTGTTGAACCCCATATTGGGCATCCTTTTCCACTGGGGCATGATGAAGGGAGAGTTAGGGGCTGAAGCCAGGTAGTTGTACCACACAACTGGCTGCTGAAAGAAGCTACAAGGCTGAGCTTCCTTATTTCAGTGTAGAGCTGGGAGATGAGGTACCAGCCTTCCCTTTCTATATGGGTTAGGCCTCAGACATTTTCTCCAACTAGTGACACCCTCAAATTGCCAAGTGGCCAGAGCAGTTCCCAGCCTTTCTTCCCCCCATGGGCCAGCTTTTTTGCACAGTGCCACTGACACCTTGGGTCTGGATCTAATTCCTCTCTCCCCACCCTGCCACCTTGCCAAGTTATGCAGCTATTTCTGGCTATTAAGCTATAAGAAGTTGGCCCCAGGGAAGTTGTTGCAGAAAATCCAGCCCTTGGTACAGGAAAGTCATGGTAAATGTCACCTTGCAGTGCTGCCTATATATTCAGTATTAAGTAATTTTATAGTCTGATTCCTTCTCAAGGGACACTTCTGTGCTAGTACCTAAGCTAGAAGTATGTGGTTTCTAGAATCAAATGCACACTTTCTTTCATTTCTTAATTTTTTTTTTGTTTGCTTGCTTGTTTGTTTGATTTGTGTTTGACTTGTCCTCAGCATCCTTTCTACTTTTTATAATTGCCAGAACTTGCCAGAGAATTCCTTCAGAGAAGCTTTGGAGATAACAGAAGGAAGGAGAGGCTCATCTGTAATAGGAAGAAAAGCAGTGATTATGGAAAGGATTGAAGAAGCTAGAGAAAGAAAAGGAAAAGAGACTGGGAACAAGTTCAGTCCAAGGGTTTCATGTGTTTGGTAGATTAGGGTTGGAAGGCACATTCTCAAGAATGTCTTAAGCTAGCCACTGTCTCTGAACCCAGTTAGTAGGGACAAGGGTGTGGGATTCAGGAGCTATGAGGAATCTGCCCTACAGCCGGGGTATGGGAGCCAGAGAATCAGCCTAGTAAAGGGAAGATTTAGAATTGTGGAGGCTTTTGATGAACTACTCAGAGTTTACCACTGCAGGGGGGGGCGGGAGGGCAGCATTGATATTTGGAAGAGGATAATTCTTTCTTGTGTGGGAAGCTGTTTTCAGGTAGGCACTGAGAGCATTTGGAAGTCTGTATATGCCTTCCATGATTGCTATGAAAAAATATCAACCATGGGCTCGTGGACATGGTAGAGCAGCAGTAGATAAAATTTCTAGAGAATTAAAGGGGTATGGATTACAACATCATGAAATTTATCAAATTATCTCTAAAATAGAATGTCCAGTGGCTCTTTCCACTCAGACCAGAGAGATGTAGGGATATGACTCTCATTGGCACCATGGGATAGACGTAAGAATTACACTTAAGAACAAGGGAGCGGAGAGTATATTCTTGTAAGTGTAGCATTCAGAAGGCAGGAAGCGGAAGTTTGTAGGTGGATTAAAAACTGTGTAATGAGGATGGAACTTGAGACCCACCAGAAAAGCAGGTTTCCATGAGTGTGGCTATTTGGGTCTCTGGGAAACCAGAGTCTGCGAGAACTTTCCTACATTGTGCTCCTGGTTTATTACACATCTGTTTCACTTTTCTTTTTACTTTTGCATCCACTCCTTCTCTCTTACCCCTACCATTTTACCACTTACAGTAATCCTTCCCTACCATCAACAAGAGAGTTCCTGCAGTGCTTCCTGTTCTAAGGTATCTTTCTTACCCATTGGAAGAAAACAGAGTTCCTATAATGCTGTGGGCTTTGTGCATTTCATATGCATCATCTCATTTCTTGGTTCCTGCAATTCCATGAGGTAATTATGAGGGCGCTTTCAGGATATATCCAAATGAGGTTTAAGATCTCTGGATCTGACTATGTAAAGGTGCTTACATCTCATAGGAACAGAGGGTACTGGTGATTTGTGACCACTGATTTTTTTTTTTTTTTAAGATTTTATTTATTTGAGAGAAGAGAGAGAGAAAGAATATGAGTAGTGGGAGATGCAGAAGGAGAGGGAGAGGGACAAGCAGAGGTCAATGGGAGCCATTGACCAAGGAGCCTGAGGTGGGGCCCAATCCCAGGACCCTGAGATCATGACCTGAGCCGAAGTCAGATACTCAACCGACTGAGCCACCCAGGGACCCTGTGACTCCTTATTTTTAAATGAGATTGACAAGGGTCACTCCCAGAAGATCCTGCAAACTCTTCTTTCACTAAGGGAAAATAAGTAACAGATGCTTTGTTTAGATTCTTTTAAGTAAGCAAACATGTCTGCAGTCAGGTTTGAATCAATGAGTATCGGTAGCAAGTCAGGGAATGTTGGTACCTTTCTAGGTAGGTGTAACAAAATAACATTCTTTGCCAAGGAGGCTCAAAGGTTGAAATTGTTGTATTGTTGAATCCCCTGAACACACACTGGTTCAGGAGAGACATGGAAGGCCGAGTAATTGATTTCTCAGTGGTGACCCTGAGCTGGCCAATTTGTAGCAAACTTAGTTATTCAAACTCTGTTTTCCAGCTCAAGACAGATGGACCCTTTGATCTGAGATATTTTGCTGTGCTCAGAGAGCTCACAGTCAAAGCACAGCGAGGCACGGTGAACAGAGACAATTTTTGTTTGCCAGAAATCACCCCCAAGAAGTTACGTAAGCTGAAGCATCTGATTCAGTGAAAGATGGGAGCAGTGAGGTAGCATAGAGATCCAAGGCCTTCTGTTAGGGGTGTTAGAAGATAACTAGTGGGACATGGGAATAGGAGATAGAATGAACATTTGATACCATTCACGTGGGGCTGATGGGAGAAAGAAATTCTCCCCGACCAAATGATCAAATCATAGGATTTGAGGGATAGGTGGAACTTAAGCACATGAGGCCCTCATTGTACAGAGAAACTGAGGTCCCAAGAGATTTTTCCAAGGCCATACAGCTGGAATGGTTAGAATGGGATTCCATCCATATCTTCAGACTCTAACTTCACACTATGTGGAGTTGAGTTTGTATTTTTAAGGTTTCTAATTTAGTCGCGCGTCTGATATGGCCAAATGAGTCTCTTGTTTCCTTTTATGAAGACACAGGCTATAGATATGCTGTTATTTCCTTATTAGTAATGGTGCCTGAAGCTCATAAATTTACACACCAGGTAATAAACTCCCACTCCTGGTCTGAGAGAAAGGTCGAAAAAAATTTACATAAAAAATATCAAAATCCCAAACTCATTAATGGATCCAATTCTTACTAACATTCCTTTTTCCTCCCACTTGTCTTTATTTTTGTGATGGTTTTGGGCTTCCTGAAGTGAATGATGATTTATCTTGAACAAAATAGAATTTGTTCTTGAATCCTGCTGGTGTAAACACTATGGTAAATAAAAAGAAGTAGATACAAGTCCCAGGAATAAATCAGACTCTCTGCTTAAAAAGCAAGCACATAGTTCAGTTATTTCTTTCTGGAAGATAAGAAAAATCCACAAGGTTAAGAGTCCATCTCCTTGCCCATGTGTAGGACCTAATTCAAGTTATTTGTTGATATATTTATTTGTAGTAAGATAGGGTTTTTTTCCTCCCTTGCTTCCTTCTCTTTCATTATCACTTCTTCTTGGAGGGGTCTCTGGTAAATCAGGAAAAAAGGTAGAGATTGTGTCAGGACAAAGTATATTAAAGTCAGGCTATGAAAGGTGGTGAATATTAGCAAGGAAAGGTGTGTTAGAAGTAGTGTCTCTCTGAGACTCTGAAGGGATTAATTAGGACTCACAGGACACAGAGAAGCTGATTCACCAACACCCCCATCCTCCTGCCCCTGGGGTTGAGACAGGACTTGAAGGAAACAGGGGGATGGAAGAAATAATGGAGACATAGGCAGAGAGAGAAAAAGAGAGACCAGAGTGAAAAGGGCCTCACAAAGTCCCCCAAAGACAGGTTCTGCAAGGACTGAGGAGTTACTTGATGGAAAAAGTGAAGGACCCCTTCTGTGTTTGTGGTCATCTAATCTGGAAAACATTCATTGTGGTGATAGACTGTATACGTAAGGTAAAATATAATTTGCCGTCCAAACCGATACTTTTTGCAAGTGAAAGGGAGCATTACGGATTATGCTGAAACAAGTGTAGACTGGGACCATCCGGCAGATCTGGACATATGGTCACTGAATATATCTATAAGTCCTCCAGACCTCGTGGACATAACTAAGAGGTCACACAAAATCAAAGCACAGTTATTTAACACTGGTACATTCAGCACTGTGCTTGGCACAGAGGATACAAAACTGAGCTCTTCTGTTTCTGTCCCAGATGAGTTGTTTCTGTGGCCAAGACCTTCATGACATTAAAGAGCAAGGCAAAACCTTCACAGTCCAGTTCCCCAATGACAGTGCTTCTTAGCAGGGATTGCGTCTATGGCGTCCTCCTGGTCTTGCCTGCATGGTGGTGGCTGCAGGCCCTGAAGCGGGATGAGTCAGAGCGGTGTCACTTTGTTCTGCTTCTGCCCTACATATGCTGGTTTTAATCAAATGAATGCCTAATCCTTTAGTGCATTTTATTAAGCCCTTTGCCCTTCCCCATTCCATCTGTAACAGGTCTCATTCTCTACCCTCCAAATGGAATAAGCTGTGTTTTTTTCTCAGACTTTCCCCCCTCTGTGTTTGATGTCTTTCAGAACTAGGCCTGGAGTCCAGAATTACAATGAAGCTGAAGTGGGTTCGACTGAGGGTTTGCAGTCTCCTGAGTTACTTTGTCTAATGCAACACTTCTCTTATCAGCAAAGCCTCCAGTTTTGATGACTTTTGATGCAGTGTGCTGGGGAGCTCTGCAGTTGGTTTCACAGACCCTCCTGGTAGGCCTGCAGTTCCTGTCTCCCCAGGCCATAAAAGACCCTAGGGGGACACGGTTCTGGGGCATCCACTTGGGTCAGTAGGTCTGTGTTGCAGAGCCCAGATACCTGCCGGTGGATGCGTCATCATCTTGCCTCAGTGGGCCTTCCTGATTTTTCCTAATTCTTTTGATTTATTTGGCTATTTTATTATCTTATTGGCCATATCTTCACGCACATCAAAAACCAGCTCAACTTGAAAGTAGGCTTCAGGGCCTGTGTCTTAGGAATAGTGAAAGAATATAAACAAATCTTCCCCAAGAACCATATTTCTGTTTATTGTAATTTCTCTCCTTGGCAGGTATGATAAGATTTTCATCTAGAGGAATGAAAAACATTTAAGAGGTGTTGATGGTATGGCCAGTTACACATTTCGTTCTCTTTGAGCAAGCATAACCCTAGACACCTGGGCTCTGTCCCTCTTTGTATTATTTATTTCATGTCTGTGTCAGTTTCCTCATTTTTAAGTTCCTGTGAGGGGAAGCTTCCTGTGCCTTTCCTCTTTCAAGCCCTTCTTCACCCTGTCCTACTACACCCTCATGCTAAACCCAGTGTTTTCCACAGAGAAGGTAATTGATAAATGTTGCCCAATTCAATAAATATCTTTGGCCTGTAAACAAGTAATTCCCTTATTTGATGCTGTCTGAAAGACTCACTGACAGGTTCTTAGAGGGAATTCAGGCGTTGATGTCCTTTCAGTAGCAAGGCCATGACAAAGGTATGGAAAATATGAAAGTCACTCCATGTACAGTCCTGTGGGGAGGTTTTGCTACCACATCAGCTGAATCTTCAGTCCCCTAGGAATGCTGGTGAAACATAGGGTTGATACCACATCCAATCTTTTAACTCTCTTGCTTACTACTGTTATTGTTTGGCATACACTCACAAACCTCCTTTGTGATAGGTAGGAGGAAAGGTGTTGTAAATCCAGGAACACTCAGCTAAACTAAAGCCCAGGGTGTGCCTTAAAAGAAGCACTCAGAATCCTCAGTTGCTTCCCAAACCAGATTCAAGGAGGATGTGCCTTACCTTGAAATAGACAAGAATCAAACCAGTCTAAAAAAATAAAGGGAGGAAGGCATAGGACAAATGGCCATTTGATTCTTTGCATCCTATTCCTTATTTTTTACTTCAACACAGCTGTAGCATACTCTCTACCCTATTTAACACTTTCATGCTGCTTCTGTTGATAGTCAATGGTCTTCTGGTCAGCCAGGGATGATAATGCTTTATTACTACCTCTGGGTAAAACTCTGATTTCCAGGAATTCTATTTGTGATATATTTGAGAACAATCTAAATTTTTGCCGCAATGAGGGCTGGGTAGGTGGGTCAAGATTAACTATTACAAACAGGTGAAGAAAATTCAAGGCATTAGGAAACTTCACACGAGTTTCCAATAGAGAGGAAGTATGTGAAGTGTATTATGATAACTTTCTCTGTTTGGAAAGTAGATGCCCTCTTATTCAGGGCTAGGAGAAACATGAAAAAGTGTCTTCCATTTATGTTGTGATAGCCATGACGTTGGAAGCTATAGAGGTGTCCATAGGGCCAACTCTATGGGGACATGCAGCATATGCTCTGTACAAAGTCTGTCTCCAGTTAGGAGGAAGGGGTGATGTTTGGTCATTTGCCCAGAGCAGGGGGATACCTTTCTACAGTTCTAGTAATATGAAGCCTTCTAGTCATTTGCCAACCAAGAAGAGGGAACACTATCACCAAGATCATGTCTCCATCATCAAATCACATTCTAACTCAGCAAAGACATAGAATATAGTCTTTTGATTCTAGATAGGTGTTCTTTGCCTAGCTCCATCATTTTGCTCTGTGTGTGACCAGGGGCAATCAGAAATGCTGGGTATTAAATTTCTTCAGGATGGCTCCTTCCCCACCTTTCCAAGCCCCAGTCTTTTAAACTTAAAAATCTAACACCCCACATAGATACTAAACACAGGGTTTCTAGCTCCTGGGAATACTGAGTGATCAATGCCAGTTGAATTGACTTAAGCAACAGCTGAAAAAGCCAACAGAAACTTAGAGTCTTGTAACCTAGGCATTAACAACCAGTTGCGGCATCTTTGAAGTGCAGAGGTAAGTAGAGGATATGTCGGCCCTGGCTTGGTAGAGAAGGGGGTGAAACATTCTGGTGAAAGTGAATCCAGGCAGAAGCCAAGTGTGTTGGGGACAGAACTAAAGTTCAGAGACTTGACCTTTTAAACTCAGGTTTAAGAGAAGCAATGAAATTCCAAGTTCCATGGGCATGGAATATGTCTTACATAGTCAGTGTCTTTGCAAGGTGTTGTTTTTCCTTTGGTGGACACTCAATAAATGTTCATTGAATTGGATTGAATTTCCCAAAGATAAGGATGAAGTTGGTGGAAAGCCCTGATTTGGGTATTTTCATTTTGTTTTCTCTTCAGGAAGAGTTTCCAGGAGGGCTAAGTGGCAAGAGAGAAAACATGAGGTTTGAAGATCAAAGAGATTCATTGTGGCTGGTAATGAAACATGAAGGAATTCTGGTGAGGCATAAGGCTGGAAAGGTATATGGAAGCCAAGTCATTCAGAATCTCCTCAGTTGGTTAAGACATTTAGACTTCATCCTTAAAGCAGAGTGGAGCCACAGAAGGATTTTTAGTGAGAGGTATGACATACTTAGATATATATATTAGAAAGATCACTGGGTATAGCCTAAAAAATGAATTAGAAGCACTCAAGTAGCGATAGGAGAACCAGTTGGTAGACATCTCAAATTTGGGAAATGATGCTTTTAACCTGTACTAGGCTAGTAGTAGTGAGAGTGGAGAAAGTGGTTAGATTCAAGAGAGGGAATTGACAGTTCTTGAAATTAATTGGATGTGAGGGAACTTGGGTGAGGAGGAGCAAAGAGTGAGGGAGAATTCCAAGGTCTCTGATTTGGGCAATGATAGAAGGTGGTGTCATCAACAAGACAGAGAACAGAGCAAAAGAAAAAGGTATAGGGAGGTGATAGAGAAGATGATGAGTTTAATTTTTTACATGTTGAATATGGTGA